>JAPZAG010000676.1:0-57185 GCA_027475135.1 Bactrocera correcta
TCTAAATGCACTGCCGTTATACCGTTAAGGCTTTGTGTAGACTTTAGTAAGCTAAAAAATGTTTATTATCTTAATATGTTAAACAAATGATTTAAAGCATTTCGATATCGATATCTAAATATGTATATACAAGAAAATCGACTTTATACCTAAATATAAGATTACGGAATTCTTCTACATCCACTGCCGTTATGCCAACTTCAGATCGTTAAAGAAGTTTTATTAACTTAAATATGTTAAACTAATGAGTTGAAGCATTTCGATATCGATTGCTAAATGTGTATATACAAGAAAATCGAATTTATACCTAAATATAAGATAACGGAATTCTTCTAAATGCACTGCCGTTATGCCGTTATGGCTTTATGTAGACTTCAGTAAGCTGAAAAATGTTTATTAACTTAATATGTTAAACTAATGATTTGAAGCATTTCGATATCGATAGCTAAATATGTGTATACAAGAAAATCTACTTTATACCTAAATATAAAATTATAACATTATGGAATTCTTCTAAATGCACTGCCGTTATGCCATTAGGGCTTCATGTAGACTTTAGTGCGTTAAAGAAGGTTTATTAACTTAAATATGTTAAACTAATGATTTGAAGCATTTCGATATCGATTGCTAAATGTGTATATACAAGAAAATCGAATTTATACCTAAATATAAGATAAAGGAATTCTTCTAAATGCACTGCCGTTATGCCGTCATGGCTTTGTGTAGACTTCAGTGAGTTAAAGAATGTTTATTAACTTAAATATGTTAAACTAATGATTTGAAGCATTTCGATACCGATTGCTAAATGTGTATATACAAGAAAATCGAATTTATACCTAAATATAAGAATACGGAATTCTTCCAAATGTACTGTCGTTTTGCCGCCATGGCTTTATGTCAACATCAATTCGTTAAAGAAGGTTAATTAACTTAAATAAGTTAAACTTATGGTTTGAAGCATTTCGATATCGATTGCTTAACGCTAATATACAAGAAAATCGACTTTATACCTAAATATAAGACTACGGAATTCTTCCAAATGTACTGTCGTTATGCCGCCATGGCTCTTTATCAACTTCAATACGTTAAAGAAAGTTTACTAACTTAAATATGTTAAACTAATGATTTGAAGCATTTCGATATCGATTGCTAAATAAGTATATACAAGAAAATCGAATTCATACTTAATATAAGATTACGTAATTCTTCTAAATGCACTGCCGTAATGCCGTTAAGGCTTTTGCAGGCTTCAGTAAGAAAAAGAGGGTTAAGTAACTTAAATATGTTTAACTAATGATTTGAAGCATTTCGATATCGATTGCTAAATGTGTATGTACAACAAAATCGACTTTATACCTAAATATAAGATAACGGAATTCATATAAATATACTGCCGTTATGCCGTTATGGCGTTATGTAAACTTCAGTAAGAAAAAGAAGGTTAATTAACTTAAATATGCAAAACCAGTTATTTGAATCATTTCGATATCGATTGCAAAATGTGTATGTACAAGAAAATCGACTTTATGCCTAAATATAAGACTACGGAATTCTTCTAAATGCACTGCCGTTATGCCGTTATGGCTTTATATTAACTTCAGTTCGTTAAAGAAGATTTATTAACTTAAATATGCTAAACCAGTTATTTGAAGCATTTCGATATCGATTGCTTAATGCATATATACAAGAAAATCGACTTTATACCTAAATATAAGACTACGGAATTCTTCCAAATGCACTGTCGTCATGCCGCCATGGCTCTTTATCAACTTCAAGACGTTAAAGAAGGTTAATTAACTTAAATATGTTAAACTAATGATTTGAAGCATTTCGATACCGCTTGCTAAATGTGTATATACAAGAAAATCGAATTTATACCTAAATATAAAATTATAACATTACGGAATTCTTCTAAATTCACTGCAGTTATACCGTTAAGGCTTTATGTAGACTTCAGTAAGCTAAAAAATGTTTATTAACTTAATATGTTAAACTAATGATTTGAAGCATTTCGATGTCGATAGCTAAATATGTATATACAAGAAAAGCGACTACATACCTAAATATAAGATTATGGAATTCTTCTACATGCACTGCCGTTATGGCTTTATATCAACTGCAATACGTTAAGGAAGGTTAATTAACTTAAATATGATAAACTAAAGATTTGAAGCATTTCGATATCGCTTGCCAAATATGTATATACAAGAAAATCGAATTTATACCTAAATATAAGATAACGGAATGCTTCTACATGCACCGCCGTTATACCGTTAACGCTTTATGTAGACTTCAGTGCGTTAAAAAAGGTTTATTAACTTAAATATGTTAAACTAGTGATTTAAAGCATTTCGATATCGATTGCTAAATGTGTATATACAAGAAAATTGACTTTATACCTAAATATAAGTTTACGGAATTCTTCCAATCCTACTGTCATTATGCCGCCATGGCTTCGTATCAACTTCAATATGTTAAAGAAGGTTAATTATTTTAAATATGTTAAACTACTGGTTTGAAGCATTTCGATATCGATTGCTAAATGTGCAAATACAGGAAAATCGATTTTATACCTAAATATAAAATTATAACATTACGGAATTCGTCTAAATGCACTGCCGTTATACCGTTAAGGCTTTATGTAGACTTTAGTAAGCTAAAAAATGTTTAATAATTTAATATGTTAAACAAATGATTTGAAGCATTTCGATATCGATAGCTAAATATGTATATACAAGAAAAGCGACTACATACCTAAATATAAGATTATGGAATTCTTCTACATGCACTGCCGTTATGGCGCCATGGCTTTATGTTAACTTCAGGCGTTAAAGAAGCTTTATTAACTTAAATATGTTAAACTAATGATCTGAAGCATTTCGATATCGATTGCTAAATGAGTATATACAAGAAAATCGAATTTATACCTAAATATAAGATTACGTAATTCTTCTAAATGCACTGCCGTTATGCCGTTATGGCTTTATATTAACTTCAGTTCGTTAAAGAAGGATTATTAACTTAAATATGTTAAGCCAGTTATTTGAAGCATTTCGATATCGAAAGCTTAATGCATATATACAAGAAAATCGACTTTATACCTAAATGTAAGACTACGGAATTCTTTTAAATGCACTGCCGTTATGCCGCCATGGCTTTATGTTAACTTCAGTGTGTTCAAGAAGCTTAATTAACTTAAATATGTTAAGCTAATGATTTGAAGCATTTCGATATCGATTGCTAAATGCGCAAATACAAGAAAATCGAATTTATACCTAAATATAAAATTATAACATTACGGAATTATTCTAATTGCACAGCCGTTATGACGTTAAGGCTTTATGTAGACTTCAGTGAGTTAAAGAATGTTTATTAACTTAATATGTTAAACTAATGATTTGAAGCATTTCGATATCGATATCTAAATGTGTATATAAAAGAAAATCGACTTTATACCTAAATATAAGATTACGGAATTCTTCCAAATGCACTGCCGTTATGGCTTTATATCAACTTCAATACGTTAAATAAAGTTTATTAACTTAATATGTTAAACTAATGATTTGAAGTATTTCGATATCGCTTGCCAAATATGTCTATACAAGAAAATCGAATTTATACCTAAATATAAGATAACGGAATTTTTCTAAATGCACTGCCGTTATGCCGTTAACACTTTATGTAGACTTCAGTGCGTTAAAGAAGGTTTATTAACTTAAATATTTTAAACTAATGATTTGAAGCATTTCGATATCGTTTGCTTAATGCATATATACAAGAAAATTGACTTTATACCTGAATATAAAATTATAACATTACGGAATTCTTCTAAATGCACTGCCGTTATACCGTTAAGGCTTATGTAGACTTCAGTAAGCTGAAAAATGTTTATTAACTTAATATGTTAAACTAATGATTTGAAGCATTTCGATATCGATAGCTAAATATGCATATACAAGAAAATCTACTTTATACCTAAATATAAAATTATAACATTATGGAATTCTTCTAAATGCACTGCCGTTATGCCATTAGGGCTTTATGTAGACTTCAGTGAGTTAAAGAAGGTTTATTAACTTAAATATGTTAAACTAATGATTTGAAGCATTTCGATATCGATTGCTTAATGTGTATATACAAGAAAATCGTCTTTATACCTAAATATAAGATTACCGAATTCTTCCAAATGTACCGTCGTTATGCCGCCATGGCTTTATGTCAACTTCAATTCGTTAAAGAAGGTTAATTAACTTAAATAAGTTAAACTAAAAATTTGAAGCATTTTGATATCGCTTGCTAAATGAGTATATACAAGAAAATCGATTTTATATCTAAATATAAGATTACGGAATTGTTCCAAATGTACTGTCGTTATGCCGCCATGGCTTTATGTCAACTTCAATTCGTTAAAGAAGGTTATTTAACTTAAATAAGTTAAACTAATAATTTGAAGCATTTTGATATCGCTTGCTAAATGAGTATATACAAAAAAGTCGAATTTATACCTAAATATAAGATAACGGAATTCTTCTAAATGCAGTGCAGTTATACCGTTAAGGCTTTATGTAGACTTTAGTGCGTTAAAGAAGGTTTATTAACTTAAATATGTTAAACTAATAAGCTGAAGCATATCGATATCGATGGCTAAATGTGTATATACAAGAAAATTGTTTTTATACCTAAATATAAGATTACGGAAATTACCCAAATATACTACCGTTATGCCGTTATGGCTTCTGTAAAGAAGGTTTATTATTTAAATATGATAAGCTAATGGTTTGAAGCATTTCGATATCGATTGCTTAAAGTGTAAATACAAGAAAATCGACTTTATACCTAAATATAAAATTATAACATTATGGAATTCTTCTAAATGCACTGCCGTTATGCCATTAGGGCCTTATGTAGACTTTAGTGCGCTAAAGAAGGTTTATTAACTTAAATATGTTGAACTAATGAGTTGAACCATCTCGATATTGATTGCTAATGTGTATATACAACAAAATCGACTTTATACCTATATATAAGATTACGGAATTCTTCCAAATGCACAGCCGTTATACCGATAAGGCTTTATGTAGACTTCAGTGAGTTAAAGAAGGTTTATTAACTTAAATATGTTAAACTAATGATTTGAAGCATTTTGATATCGATTGCTAAATATGTATATACAAGAAAATCGACTTTATACCTAAATATAAGATTATGGAATTCTTCCAAATGTACTGTCTTTATGCCGCCATGGCTTTATGTCAACTTCAATTCGTTAAAGAAGGTTAATTAACTTAAATAAGTTAAACTAATAATTTGAAGCATTTTGATATCGCTTGCTAAATGAGTATATACAAGAAAGTCGAATTTATACCTAAATATAAGATTACGTAATTCTTCTAAATGCACTGCCGTTATGCCGTTAAGGCTGTTGCAGACTTCAGTAAGAAAAAGAGGGTTAAGTATCTTAAATATTTTTAACTAATGATTTGAAGCATTTCGATATCGATTGCTAAATGTGCATGTACAAAAAAATCGACTTCATACCTACATATAAGATTGCGGAATTCTTCCAAACTACTGTCGTTACGCCGCCATGGCTTTATTTCACCTTCAATACGCTAAGGATGGTTAATTAACTAAAATATGTTAAACTAATGATTTGGAGCATTTCGATATCGATTGCTAAATATGTAAATACAGGAAAATCGATTTTTTACCTTAATATAAGATTACGGAATTCTTCTATATGCACTGCAGTTATACCGTTAAGGCTTTATGTAGACTTCAGTGTGTTAAAGAAGGTTTGTTATAAATAACTTGAAAATGTAAAACTAATGATTTGACGCATTTCGATGTCGACTGCTAAATGTGTATATACAATAAAATCGACTTTACATATACCTAAATATAAGATTACGGAATTCTTCCAAATGTACTGTCGTTATGTCGCCATGGTTTGTATCAACTACAATACGTTAAAGAAGGTTAATTATTTTAAATATGTTAAACTAATAGTTTGAAGCATGAAGCCGTTATACCGTTAAGGCTTTATGTAGACCTCATAGCTAAATGTGTATATACAAGAAAATCGACTTTATACCTGAATATAAGATTACGGAATTCTTCTACATGCACTGCCGTTATGCCGCCATGGCTTTATGTTAACTTCAGTGCGTTAAGGAAGCTTTATTAACTTAAATATGTTAAACTAATGATTTGAAACATTTCGATATCGCTTGCTAAATGTGTATATACAAGAAAATCGAATTTATGCCGAAATATAAGATAACGGAATTCTTCTAAACGCACTGCCGTTATGCCGTTAAGGCTTTATGTAGACTTCAGTAAGATAGAGGGGAATAATTAACTTAAATATGTTAAACTTATGATTTGAAGCATTTCGATATCGATTGCTAAATATGTAAATACAATAAAATCGACTTTGTACCTAAATATAAGATTACGGATTTCTTTTAAATGCACTGCAGTTATACCGTTAAGGCTTTATGTACACTTCAGTGCGTTAAAGAAGGTTTATTATAAATAACTTGAAAATGTAAAACTAATGATTTAAAGCATTTCGATATAGATTGCTATATGTGTATCTACAACAATATCGACTTTATACCTAAATAAAAGATAACGGAATTCTTCTACATGCACTGCCGTTATGCCGTTAAGGCTTTTGTAGACTTCAGTATGAAAAAGAGGGTTAATTAACTTAAATATGTTAAACTAATATTTTGAAGCATTTCGATATCGATTGCTAAATGAGTATATACAAGAAAATCGAATTTATACCTAAATATAAGATTATGGAATTCTTCTAACTGCACTGCCGTTATGCCGCCACGGCTTCATGTCACCTTCGGTAGGTTAAAGAAGGTAATTAAACTGAAATATGTTAAACTAATGATTTGAAGCATTTCCATATCGATTACTAAATGTGTATATACAAGAAAATCGACTTTATACCTAAATATAAGATAACGGAATTCTTCTACATGCACTGCACTGTTATGCCGCCATGATTTTATGCCAACTTCAGTTCTTCGAAGAAAGTTTATTAACTTAAATATGTTAAACTAATGAGTTGAAGCATTTCGATATCGATTGCTAAATATGTAAATACAAGAAAACCGACTTTAAACCTTAATAAAAGATTACGGAATTCTTCTAAATGCACTGCAGTTATACCGTTAAGGCTTTATGTAGACTTCAGTGCGTTAAAGAAGGTTTAATAGCTTTAATATGTTAAAATAATGATTTGAAACATTTCGATATATATATCGACTTTATATCTAAATATAAGATTATACCTTAATATAAGATTACGTAATTCTTCTAAATGCACTGCCGTTATCCGTTAAGGCTTGATGTAGACTTCAGGAATATAAATAGGGTTAATTAACTTAAATATGTTAAACTAATGATTTGAAGCATTTCGATATAGATTTCTAAATGCATATATACAAGAAAATCGACTTTATAACTAAATATAAGATTACGGAATTCTTCCAAATTACTGTCGTTATGCCGCCAGGACTTTATTTCACCTTCAATACGTTAAATATGTTAAACTAATGATTTGAAGCATTTTGATATCGATTACTAAAGTGTATATACAAGAAAATCGACTTTACATATACCTAAATATAAGATTACGGAATTCTTCCAAATGTACTGTCGTTATGCCGCCATGGTTTGTATCAACTACAATACGTTAAAGAAGGTTAATTATTTTAAATATGTTAAACTAATGGTTTGAAGCTTTTCGATATCGACTGCTAAATGTGTAAATACAACAAAATCGACTTTATACCTAAATATAAAATTATAACATTACGGATTTCTTCTAAATGCACTGCCGTTATACCGTTAAGGCTTTATGTAGACCTCAATAAGCTAAAAAATGCTTATTAACTTAATATGTTAAACTAATGATTTGAAGTATTTCGATATCGATAGCTAAATGTGTATATACAACAAAATCGAATTTATACCTAAACATAAGATTACGGAATTCTTCTACATACACTGCCTTTATGCCGCCATGGCTTTATGTTAACTTCAGTGCGTTAAAGAAGCCTAATTAACTTAAATATGTTAAACTAATGATTTGAAGCATTTCGATATCGATTGCTAAATGAGTATGTACAAGAAAATCGAATTCATACCTAAAAATATAAGATTACGTAATTCTTCTAAATGCACTGCCGTTATGCCGTTAAGGCTTTTGCAGATTTCAGTAAGAAAAAGAGGGTTAAGTAGCCTTAATATGTTTAACTAATGATTTGAAGCATTTCGATAACGATTGCTAAATGTGTATAAACAAAAAAATCGACTTTATACCTAAATATAAGCTAACGGAATTCATATAAATATACTGCCGTTATGCCGTTATGGCTTTATGTAAACTTCAGTAAGATAAAGAAGGTTAATTAACTTAAATATGCTAAACCAGTTATTTGAAGCATTTCGATATCGATTGCAAAATGTGTATGTACAAGAAAATCGACTTTATGCCTAAATATAAGACTTCGGAGTTCTTCCAAATGCACTGTCGTTATGCCGTTATGCCGTTTTGGCTTTATGTAAACTTCAGTAAGATAAAGAAGGTTAATTAACTTAAATATGTTAAACTAATGATTTGAAGCATTTCGATATCGATTGCTAAATGTGTATATACAAGAAAATCGAATTTATACCTAAATATAAGATAACGGATTTGTTCTACATGCACTGCCGTTATGACGCCACGATTTTATGCCAACTTCAGTTCTTTGAAGAAAGTTTATTAAATTAAATATGTTAAACTAATGAGTTGCAGCATCTCGATATCGATTGCTATATGGGTATATACAACAAAATCGAATTTATACCTAAACATAAGACTACAGAATTCTTCTTTATGCACTGCCGTTATACCGCCATGGCTTTATGTTAACTTCAGTGCGTTAAAGAAGGTTTATTAATTTAAATATGTTAAAATATTGATTTGAAACATTTCGATATATGTATA
Organism: Bactrocera correcta; assembly: GCA_027475135.1. Lineage (NCBI taxonomy): Eukaryota > Metazoa > Arthropoda > Insecta > Diptera > Tephritidae > Bactrocera > Bactrocera correcta. The sequence continues at coordinate 9,017 of JAPZAG010000676.1, forward strand.
TATCGACTTTATGTCTAAATATAAGATTATACTTTAATATAAGATTACGTAATTCTTCTAAACGCACTGCCGTTATGCCGTTAAGGCTTGATGTAGACTTCAGGAAGATAAATAGGGTTAACTAACTTAAATCTGTTAAACTAATGATTTGAAGCGTTTCGATATCGGTTGCTAAATGAGTATATACAAGAAAATCGACTTTTTACCTTAATATAAGATTACGGAATTCTTCTAAATGCACTGCAGTTATACCGTTAAGGCTTTATGTAGACTTCAGTGTGTTAAAGAAGGTTTTTTATAAATATCTTGAAAATGTAAAACTAATGATTTGAAGCATTTCGATATCGATTGCTAAATGTGTATATACAAGAAAATCGACTTTACATATACCTAAATATAAGATTACGGAATTCTTCCAAAGGTACTGTCGTTAGGCCGCCATGGTTTGTATCAACTACAATACGTTAAAGAAGGTTAATTATTTTAAATATGTTAAACTAATGGTTTGAAGCTTTTCGATATCGACTGCTAAATGTGTAAATACAACAAAATCGACTTTTTACCTAAATATAAGATAATGGAATTATTCTAAAGCACTGCCGTTATGCCGTTAAGGCTTTATGTAGACTTCAGTAAGATAGAGGGGAATAATTAACTTAAATATGTTAAACTTATGATTTGAAGCATTTCGATATCGATTGCTAAATACGTAAATACAAGAAAACCGACTTTGTACCTAAATATAAGATTACAGAATTCTTTTAAATGCACTGCAGTTATACCGTTAAGGCTTTATGTAAACTTCAGTGCATTAAAGAAGGTTTATTATAAATAACTTGAAAATGTAAAACTAATGATTTGAAGCATTTCGATATCGAGTGCTAAATGTGCTAGTACAAGAAACTTGACTTTATACCTAAACATAGGATAACGGAATTCTTCCAAATGCACTGCCGTTAATCCGCCATGTCTTTATGTCAACTTCACTTCGTTAAAGAAGGTTTGTTAACTTAAATATGTTAAACTAATGATTTGAAGCATTTTGATATCGATTGCTAAATGCGTATATTGAACAAAATCGACTTTATACCTAAATATAAGATTACGGAACTCTTCCAAATGCACTGCCGTTATGCCGCTAACGCTTTATGTAGACTTCAGTAAGATAAAGAGGATTAATTAACTTAAATCTGTTAAACTAATGATGTGAAGCATTTCGATATCGATTGCTAAATGTGTATGTACAAGAAAATCGACTTTATACCTAAATATAAGATTACGGAATTGTTCCAAATGTACTGTCGTTATGCCGCCATGGCTTTATTTCATCTTCAATACGATAAAGAAGGTTTATTAACTTAAATATGTTAAACTAATGATTTGAAGCGTTTCGATATCGGTTGCTAAATGAGTATATACAAGAAAATCGAATTCATACCTAAATATAAGATTACGTAATTCTTCTAAATGCACTGCCGTTATGCCGTTAAGGCTTTTGCAGACTTCAGTAAGAAAAAGAGGGTTAAGTAACTTAAATATGTTAAACTATTGATTTGAAGCATTTCGATATCGATTGCTAAATGTGTATGTACAAAAAAATCGACTTTATGCCTAAATATAAGACTACGGAATTCTTCCAAACGCACTTCCGTTATGGCTTTATATTAACTTCAGTTCGTTAAAGAAGGTAATTTAACTTAAATATGTTAAACTAATGATTTGAAGCATTTCGATATCGATTGCTAAATATGTAAATACAAGAAAATCGACTTTATACCTTAATATAAGATTACGGAATTCTTCTAAATGCACTGCAGTTATACCGTTAAGGCTTTATGTAGACTTCAGTGCGTTCAAGAAGGTTTATTAACTTAAATATGTTAAACTAATGATTTGAAGCATTTCGATATCGATTGCTAAATGTGTATATACAAGAAAATCGACTTTATACATAAATATAAGATAACGGAATTCTTCTACATGCACTGCCGTTATGCCATCATGGCTATATGCAAACTTCTGATCATTAAAGAAGGTATATTAACTTAAATATGTTAAACTAATGAGTTGAACCATCTCGATATCGATTGCCAAATGTGTTTTATACAAAAAATCGACTTTATTCCTAAATATAAGATTACGGAATTCTTCCAAATGCACTGCCGTTATGGCTTTATGTAAACTTCAGTAAAAAAAATAAGGATAATTAACTTAAATATGTTAAACTAATGATTTTAAGCATTTCGATATCCATTCTAAATTGTAAATACAAGAAAATCGACTTTATACCCTTAAAAATAAGATTAAAGGAATTCTTCTAAATGCACTGCCGTTATCCGAAGGTTTTTTGAAATTCAGTTCTTAAAAAAAGGGTTTTTTAACTTTAAAAATGTTAAAATAAGATTTTAAACATTTCGATATTAAAATTGCTTTAAAAATTAAATAAAAAAGATTTTTACCTTAAAAATAAGATTACGGAATTCTTCTAAATGCACTGCCGTTATCCGTTAAGGCTTTTTAGACTTAAAGGGTTTAAAAAGGGGTTTTTTTTAAATTTAAAAATGTTAAAATAAGATTTGAAACATTTCGATATAATTTCAAAAAATTTTTATCAAAAAAGATTTTTACCTAAATATAAGATTACGGAATTCTTCCAAATTACTGCCCTTATGCCCCCAAGGGGTTTATTTAACCCTTAAAAGTTTAAATGGGGTTTAAATTAAATTAAATATGTTAAACTAATGATTTGAAGCATTTCATATGATTTCTTAAAAGGTTTTATACAAGAAAATCGACTTTTATACCTAAATATAAGATTACGGAATTCTTCCAAATTACTTCGTTATGCCGCCAGGGTTTTTTCAACCCCAATACGTTAAAGAAGGTTAATTATTTTTAAAAATTTAAACTAATGGTTTGAAGCTTTTTTATATCGATTCTTAAAAGGTAAATAAAAAAATCGACTTTTACCAAATATAAAATTTTAAATTACGGAATTTTTTCCAAATGACTCCGTTATCCGAAGGTTTTGTAAACCCCAATAAGTTTAAAAAAGGGTTTTTTTTTTTTAAAAATTTAAACTAATGGTTTGAAGCTTTTTGATATCGATGCTAAATGGTAAATAAACAAAATCGAATTTATACCTTTTAAAATAAATTACGGAATTTTTTCTAAATCACTGCCTTTTTACCGAAGGCTTTATGTTTAAATTTAATTGTTTAAAAAAGGTTTTTTTAACTTAAAAATGTTAAACTAATGATTTGAAGCATTTCGATATCGATTGCTAAATGGTATTACAAAAAATCGAATTTATACCTAAAATAAGATTAAAGGAATTCTTCTAAATCACTGCCTTTTTCCGAAGGTTTTGAACTTCAGTTGAAAAAAAAGGGTTTAATTTTAACCCTTAAAAATGTTTAAAATAATGATTTGAACATTTCGATAACGATTGCTAAATGGTATGTACAAAAAAATCGAATTTATACCTAAATTTAAGTAACGGAATTCTTTAAATTAAATGCCGTTATGCCGTTAAGGTTTTGAAACTTCAGTAAGAAAAAGAAGGGGGAATTTAACCCTTAAAAATGTTTTTCCAATTATTTGAACATTTCGATAACGATTGCAAAAAATTTTAAATTTCAAAAAAATCGACTTTTGTCCCAAATATAAGATTTCGGAATTCTTTTAAATGCACTGCCAGGGTTTTCCGTTAAGGCTTTATGTAAACTTCAGTTGGTTTAAAAAAGGTTTTTTAAAAATTTAAATTAAAATGTTAAAAATAATGATTTGAAGCATTTCGATATCGATTGCTAAATGTGTTTACCCAAAAAAACGACTTTATACCTAAATAAAAGATAACGGAATTCTTTCAACCCTTTCCAAGGTTTTCTTTAGAAAAAAGGGGTTTTTTTTAAATTAAAAAATGTTAAACTAATGATTTTAAGCATTTCGATATCGATTGCTAAATGGGTATATACCAAAAAATCGAATTTATACCTAAAATAAGATAAAGGGAAATTTTTCTAATGCACTGCCGTTATCCGCCATGGTTTTTTGAACTTCAGTTCTTTAAAAAAAGGGTTTTTTAATTAAATATTTAAAATAATGATTTGAAGCATTTCGATATCGATTTCTAAATGTATATACAAGAAAATGACTTTATAACCCAAAATAAGGGTTAAAGGAATTCTTCCAAATTATTTTCCCTTAAACCGCCATTGGGTTTAATTTTAACCCTTTAATTCGTTAAAATGGAAATTAAAAAAATTTTTAAACTTGTTTGGCCCTTTTATATCAATTCAAAAAGGTTTAAAAAAAAATTAATTTTTAAATTTAAAAATGTTAAAAAATTATTTAAAGCATTTCCCTTTTGCCTTGGGTTTAAAAGTGATTATAAAAGAAAATAATTTTTAAATTTAAAAATGTTAAAAAATTATTTAAAGCATTTTCCCAATTTTTTGATTCTAAATGGGGAAAAATTAACAAAATGAAAATTTATTTAACTTTAAATTTAAAATTTTAAATTAAAAAAATTTTTCCAAAATTGCAACTTCCTTATGCCGTTAAAGGCTTTTGTAGACTTCAGTAAGATAAAGAGGATTAATTAACTTAAATATGTTAAACTTATGATGTGAAGCATTTTGATATTGCTTGCTAAATGAGTATATACAAAGAAGTCGAATTTATACCTAAATATAAGATAACGGAATTCTTCTAATTCTTCTGCAGTGCAGTTATACCGTTAAGGCTTTATGTAGACTTCAGTGCGTTAAAGAAGGTTTATTAACTTAAATATGTTAAACTAATGATTTGAAGCATTTCGATATCGATTGCAAAATGCGTATATTGAACAAAATCGACTTTATACCTAAATATAAGATTACGGAACTCTTCCAAATGCACTGCCGTTATGCCGTTAAGGCTTTTGTAGACTTCAGTAAGATAAAGAGGATTAATTAACTTAAATCTGTTAAACTTATGATGTGAAGCATATCGGCATCGATTGCTAAATGTGTATATACAAGAAAATCGACTTTATACCTAAATATAAGATTATGGAATTGTCCCAAATGTACTGTCGTTATGCCGCCATGGCTTTGTATCCGCCATTGCTTTAAGTCAACTTCAGTTCGTTAAATATAAGATTACGGAATTTTTCCAAATGTGCTGTCGTTATGCCGCCATGGCTTTATATCAACTTCAATACGTTAAAGAAGGTTTATTAACTTAAATATGTTAAACTAATGATTTGAAGCATTTCGATATCGATTGCTAAATGAGTATGTACAAGAAAATCGAATTCATACCTAAATATAAGATTACGTAATTCTTCTAAATGCACTGCCATTATGCCGCTAAGGCTTTTGCAGACTTCAGTAAGAAAAAGAGGGTTAAGTAACTTAAATATGTTTAACTAATGATTTGAAGCATTTCGATATCGATGGCTAAATGTTTTTGTACAAAAAAATCGACTTTATACCTAAATATAAGATAAGGGAATTCATATAAATATACTGCCGTTTTGCCGTTATGGCTTTATGTAAACTTCAGTAAGGTAAAGAGGGGGTTTAAATTTAAATTAAATATGTTAAACTAATGATTTGAAACATTTCGATATATATCGACTAAATATAAGATTATACCTTAATATAAGATTACGTAATTCTTCTAAATGCACTGCCGTTATGCCGTTAAGGCTTGATTAGACTTCAGGAAGATAAATAGGGTTAATTAACTTAAATATGTTAAACTAATGATTTGAAGCATTTCGATATCGATTGCTAAATGAGTATGTACAAGAAAATCGAATTCATACCTAAATATAAGATTACGTAATTCTTCTAAATGCACTGCCGTTATGCCGTTAAGGCTTTTGCAGACTTCAGTAAGAAAAAGAGGGTTAAGTAACTTAAATATGTTAAACTTATGATTTGAAGCATTTCGATATCGATTGCTAAATATGTAAATACAAGAAAATCGACTTTGTACCTAAATATAAGATTACGGAATTCTTTTAAATGCACTGCAGTTATACCGTTAAGGCTTTATGTAAACTTCAGTGCGTTAAAGAAGGTTTATTATAAATAACTTGAAAATGTAAAACTAATGATTTGAAGCATTTCGATATCGATTGCTATATGTGTCTGTACAAAAATATCGACTTTATACCTAAATAAAAGATAACGGAATTCTTCTACATGCACTGCCGTTATACCGTTAAGGCTTTTGTAGACTTCAGTATGAAAAAAAAGGGTTAATTAACTTAATTATGTTAAACTAATATTTTGAAGCAATTCGATATCGATTGCTAAATGAGTATATACAAGAAAATCGACTTTGTATCTAAATATGAGATTATGGAATTCTTCTAAATGCACTGCCGTTATGCCGCCATGGCTTCATGTCACCATCGGTAGGTTAAAGAAGGTAATTTAACTTAAATATGTTAAACAAAATCGAATTTATACCTAAACATAAGATTACGGAATTCTTCTACATGCACTGCCGTTATACCGCCATGGCTTTATGTTAACTTCAGTGCGTTAGGAAGGCTTATTAACTTAAATATGTTAAAATAATGATTTGAAACATTTCAATATATATATCGACTTTATATCTAAATATAAGATTATACCTAAATATAAGATTACGTAATTCTTCTAAATGCACTGCCGTTATGCCGCTAAGGCTTGATGTAGACTTCAGGAAGATAAATAGGCTTAATTAACTTAAATATGTTAAACTAATGATTTGAAGCATTTCGATATCGATTGCTCGATGTGTTTATACAACAAATAGATTTTATACCTAAATATAAAATTACGGAATTCTTCTACATGCACTGCCGTTACGCCGCCATGGCTTCATGTCACCTTCGGTAGGTTAAAGAAGTTAATTTGACTTAAATATGTTAAACTAATGATTTGAAGCATTTCGATATCGATTGCTCGATGTGTTTATACAACAAATAGATTTTATACCTAAATATAAAAAATTTCGGAATTCTTCTACATGCACTGCCGTTACGGCGCCATGGCTTCATGTCACCTTCGGTATTTTAAAGAAGGTAATTTAACTTAAATAGGTTAAACTAATGATTTGAAGCATTTCGATATCGATTGCTAAATATGTAAATACAAGAAAATCGACTTTATACCTTAATATAAGATTACGGAATTCTTCTAAATGCACAGCAGTTATGCCGTTAAGGCTTTATGTAGACTTCAGTGCGTTAAAGAAGGTTTATGAACTTTAATATGTTAAACTAATAATTTGAAGCATTTCGATATCGCTTACTAAATGTGTATATACAAGAAAATCGGCTTTATACCTAAATATAAGATTACGGAATTCTTCCAAATTACCGTCGTTATGCCGCCATGGCTTTATTTCATCTTCAATACGTTAAAGAAGGTTAATTAACTTAAATATGTTAAACTAATGATTTGAAGCATTTCGATTTTGATAGCTAAATGTGTATATACAAGAAAATCGACTTTATACCTGAATATAAGATTACGGAATTCTTCTACATGCACTGCCGTTATACGGCCATGGCTTTATATCAACTTCAATATATTAAAGAAGGTTAAATAACTTAAATATGTTAAACTAATGATTTGAAACATTTCCATATCGCTTGCTAAATGTGTATATACAAGAAAATCGAATTTATACCTAAATATAAGATAACGGAATTCTTCTAAACGCACTGCCGTTATGCCGTTAAGGCTTTATGTAGACTTCAGTAAGATAGAGGGGAATAATTAACTTAAATATGTTAAACTTATGATTTGAAGCATTTCGATATCGATTGCTAAATATGTAAATACAAAAAAATCTACTTTGTACCTAAATATAAGATTACGGAATTCTTTTAAATGCACTGCAGTTATACCGTTAAGGCTTTATGTAGACTTCAGTGCGTTAAAGAAGGTTTATTATAAATAACTTGAAAATGTAAAACTAATGATTTGAAGCATTACTATATCGATTGCTAAATGAGCATATACAAGAAAATCGACTTTATACCTAAATATAAGATTATAAAATTCTTCTAAATGCACTGCCGTTATGCCGTTAAGGCTTTTGTAGACTTCAGTATGAAAAAGAGGGTTTATTAACTTAAATATGTTATACTAATGATTTGAAACATTTCGATATCGCTTACTAAATGTGTATATACAAGAAAATCGAATTTATACCTAAATATAAGATAACGGAATTCTTCTAAACGCACTGCCGTTATGCCGTTAAGGCTTTATGTAGACTTCAGTAAGAAAAAGAGGGTTAAGTAACTTAAATATGTTTAACTAATGATTTGAAGCATTTCGATATCGATTGCTAAATATGCAAATACAAGAAAATCGACTTTGTACCTAAATATAAGATTACGGAATTCTTTTAAATGCACTGCAGTTATACCGTTAAGGCTTTATGTAAACTTCAGTGCGTTAAAGAAGGTTCATTATAAATAACTTGAAAATGTAAATTTAATGATTTGAAGCATTTCGATATCGATTGCTAAATGTGTATGTACAACAATATCGACTTTGTACCTAAATAGAAGATAACGGAATTCTTCTACATGCACTGCCGTTATGCCGTTAACGCTTTATGTAGACTTCAGTGCGTTAAAGAAGGTTTATTAACTTAAATATGTTAAACTAATGATTTAAAGCATTTCAATATCGACTGCTAAATGTGTATATACAAGAAAATTTACTTTATACCTAAATATAAGATTACGGAAATCTTCCAATCCTACTGTCATTATGCCGCCATGGCTTCATGTCACCTTCGGTAGGTTAAAGAAGGTTACTTAACTTAAATATGTTAAACTAATGATTTGAAGCATTTCGATATCGATTGATAAATATGTAAATACAAGAAACTTGACTTTATACCTAAACATAGGATAACAGAATTCTTCCAAATGCACTGCCGTTAATCCGCCATGGCTTTATGTCATCTTCAGTTCGTTAAAGAAGGTTTGTTAACTTAAATATGTTAAACTAACGATTTGAAGCATTTCAGTATCGATTGCTAAATATGTAGATACGAGAAAATCGACTTTATACCTTAATATAAGATTACGGAATTCTCCTAAATGCACTGCAGTTATACCGCCATGGCTTTATGTTAACTTCAGTGCGTTAAAGAAGGCTTATTAACTTTAATATGTTAAACTAATTATTTGAAGCATTTCGATATCGATTACTAAATGTGTATATACAAGAATATCGACTTTATACCTAAATATAAGATAACGGAATTCTTCTACATGCACTGTTGTTATGCCGCCATGCTTTTATGCCAACTTCAGTTCTTCGAAGAAAGTTTATTAACTTAAATATGTTAAACTAATGAGTTGAAGCATCTCGATATCGATTGCTAAATGGGTATTTACAACAAAATCGAATTTATACCTAAACATAAGATTACGGAATTCTTCTACATGCACTGCCGTTATACCGCCATGGCTTTATGTTAACTTCAGTGCGTTAAAGAAGGTTATTAACTTAAATATGTTAAAATAATGATTTGAAACATTTCGATATATATCGACTTTGTATCTAAATATAAGATTATACCTAAATATAAAATTACGTAATTCTTCTAAATGCACTGCCGTTATGCCGTTAAGGCTGGATGTAGACTTCAGGAATATAAATAGGGTTAATTAACTTAAATATGTTAAACTAATGATTTGAAGCATTTCGATATCGATTGCTAAATGAGTATGTACAAGAAAATCGACTTTATACCTAAATATAAGATTACGGAATTCTTCCAAATTACTGTCGTTATGCCGCCATGGCTTTATTTCACCTTCAATACGTTGAAGATGGTTAATTAACTAAAATATGTTAAACTAATGATTTGAAGCATTTCGATATCGATTGCTAAATATGTAAATACAAGAAAATCGATTTTATACCTTAATATAAGATTACGGAATGCACTGCAGTTATACCGTTAAGGCTTTATGTAGACTTCAGTATGAAAAAGATGGTTAATTAACTTAAATATGTTAAACTAATGATTTGAAGCATTTCGATATCGATTGCTAAATGAGTATGTACAAGAAAATCGAATTTATACCTAAATATAAGATTACGGAATTCTTCTAAATGCACTGCCGTTATGCCGTTAAGGCTTTTGCAGACTTCAGTAAGAAAAAGAGGGTTAAGTAAATTTAATATGTTAAACTAATGAGTTGAAGCATCTCGATATCGATTGCTAAATGGGTATATACAACAAAATCGAATTTATACCTAAACATAAGATTACGGAATCCTTCTACATGCACTGCCGTTATACCGCCATGGCTTTATGTTAACTTCAGTGCGTTAAAGAAGCTTATTAACTTAAATATGTCAAAATAATGATTTGAAACATTTCGATATATATCGACTTTATATCTAAATATAAGATTATACCTAAATATAAAATTACGTAATTCTTCTACATGCACTTCCGTTATGCCGCCATGGCTTTATGTCAACTTCAATATGTTAAAGAAGGTTAAATAACTTAAATATGTTAAACTAATGATTTGAAACATTTCGATATCGCTTGCTAAATGTGTATATACAAGAAAATCGAATTTATACCTAAATATAAGATAACGGAATTCTTCTAAACGCACTGCCGATATGCCGCCATGGCTTTAAGCCAACTTCAGATCGTTGAAGAAGGTTTGTTAACTTAAATATGTTAAACTATCGATTTGAAGCATTTCGTTATCGATTGCTTAATGTGTATATACAAGAAAATCGAATTTATACCTAAATATAAGATTACGAATTTCTTTTAAATGCACTGCCGTTATGCCGCCATGGCTTTATATAAACTTCAATAAATTAAAGAAGGTTACCTAACTTAAATATGTTAAACTAATGATTTAAAATATTTCGATATCGCTTGCTAAATGTGTATATACAAGAAAATCGAATTTATACCTAAATATAATATAACGGAGTTCTTCTAAATGCACTGCCGATATGCCGCCATGGCTTTAAGCCAACTTCAGATCGTTGAAGAAGGTTTGTTAACTTAAATATGTTAAACTATCGATTTGAAGCATTACTATATCGATTGCTAAATGAGCATATACAAGAAAATCGACTTTATACCTAAATATAAGATTATAAAATTCTTCTAAATGCACTGCCGATATGCCGCCATGGCTTTAAGCCAACTTCAGATCGTTGAAGAAGGTTTATTAACTTAAATATGTTAAAATAATGATTTGAAGTATTTCGATATCGAGTGCTAAATGAGTATATACAAGAAAATCGACTTTATACCTAATTATAAGGTTACGTAATTCTTCTAAATGCACTGCCGTTATGCCGTTAAGGCTTTATGTAGACTTCAGTAAGATAAAGAGGGTTAATTAGCTTAAATATGTTAAACTAATGATTTGAAGCATTTCGATATCGATTGATAAATGTGTATATACAAGAAAATCGATTTTATACCTAAATATAAGATTACGGAATTTTTCTACATGCACTGCCGTTATGCCGCCATGGCTTTATGTTAACTTCAGTGCGTTAAAGATGCTTTATTAACTTAAATATGTTAAGCTAATGATTTGAAGCATTTCGATATCGATTGCTTAATGCATATATACAAGAAAATCGACTTTATACCTAAATATAAGTTTACGGAATTCTTCTACATGCACTGCCGTTATGCCGCCATGGCTTTATGACAACTTCAGTGCGTTGGAGAAGGTTTGTTAACTTAAATATGTTAAACTAATGATTTGAAGCTTCTCGATATCGATTGCTAAATGTGTATATACAAGAAAATCGACTTTATACCTAAATATAAGATTACGGAATTCTTCCAAATGCACTGCCGTTATGCCGCCATGGCTTTATGACAACTTCAGTTCGTTGAAGAAGGTTTATTAACTTAAATATGTTAAACTAATAAATTGAAGCATCGCGATATCGATTGCTAAATGTGTAAATACAACAAAATCGACTTTATACCTAAATATAAAATTATAACATTACGGATTTCTTCTAAATGCACTGTCGTTATGCCGCCAGGGTTTGTATCAACTACAATACGCTAAAGAAGGTTAATTATTTTAAATATGTTAAACTAATGGTTTGAAGCATTTCGATATCGACTGCTAAATGTGCAAATACAACAAAATCGACTTTATACCTAAATATAAAATTATAACATTACGGATTTCTTCTAAATGCACTGCCGTTATACCGTTAAGGCTTTATGTAGACCTCATTAAGCTAAAAAATGTTTATTAACTTAATAAGTTAAACTAATGATTTGAAGCATTTCGATATCGATAGCTAAATGTGTATATACAAGAAAATCGACTTTATACATGAATATAAGATTACGGAATTCTTCTACATGCACTGCCGTTATGCGGCCATGGCTTTATATCAACTTCAATACGTTAAAGAACGTTAACTTACTTAAATATGTTAAACTAATGATTTGAAACATTTCGATATCGCTTACTAAATGTGTATATACAACAAAATCGAATTTATACCTAAATATAAGAGAACGGAATTCTTCTAAACGCACTGCCGTTATGCCGTAAAGGCTTTATGTAGACTTCAGTAAGAAAAAGAGGGTTAAGTAACTTAAATATGTTTAACTAATGATTTGAAGCATTTCGATATCGATTGCTAAATATGTAAATACAAGAAAATCGACTTTGTACCTAAATATAAGATTACGGAATTCTTTTAAATGCACTGCAGTTATACCGTTAAGGTTTTATGTAAACTTCAGTGCGTTAGAGAAGGTTCATTATAAATAACTTGAAAATGTAAAACTAATGATTTGAAGCATTTCGATATCGATTGCTAAATGTGTATGTACAACAATATCGACTTTGTACCTAAATAAAAGATAACGGAATTCTTCTACATGCACTGCCGTTATGCCGTTAACGCTTTATGTAGACTTCAGTGCGTTAAAGAAGGTTTATTAACTTAAATATGTTAAACTAATGATTTAAAGCATTTCAATATCGACTGCTAAATGTGTATATACAAGAAAATTGACTTTTTACCTAAATATAAGTTTACGGAATTCTTCCAATCCTACTGTCATTATGCCGCCATGGCTTCATGTCACCTTCGGTAGGTTAAAGAAGGTTACTTAACTTAAATATGTTAAACTAATGATTTGAAGCATTTCGATATCGATTGATAAATATGTAAATACAAGAAACTTGACTTTATACCTAAACATAGGATAACAGAATTCTTCCAAATGCACTGCCGTTAATCCGCCATGGCTTTATGTCATTTTCAGTTCGTTAAAGAAGGTTTGTTAACTTAAATATGTTAAACTAATGATTTGAAGCATTTCGATATCGATTGCTAAATATGTAGATACGAGAAAATCGACTTTATACCTTAATATAAGATTACGGAATTCTCCTAAATGCACTGCAGTTATACCGCCATGGCTTTATGTTAACTTCAGTGCGTTAAAGAAGGCTTATTAACTTTAATATGTTAAACTACTGATTTGAAGCATTTCGATATCGATTAATAAACGTGTATATACAAGAAAAATCGAATTTATACCTAAACATAAGATTACGGAATTCTTCTACATGCACTGCCGTTATACCGCCATGGCTTTATGTTAACTTCAGTGCGTTAAAGAAGGTTATTAACTTAAATATTTTAAAATAATGATTTGAAACATTTCGATATATATCGACTTTATATCTAAATATAAGATTATACCTAAATATAAAATTACGTAATTCTTCTAAATGCACTGCCGTTATGCCGTTAAGGCTTGATGTAGACTTCAGGAAGATAAATAGGGTTAATTAACTTAAATATGTTAAACTAATGATTTGAAGCATTTCGATATCGATTGCTAAATGAGTATGTACAAGAAAATCGAATTTATACCTAAATATAAGATTACGGAATTCTTCTAAATGCACTGCCGTTATGCCGTTAAGGCTTTTGCAGACTTCAGTAAGAAAAAGAGGGTTAAGTAACTTAAATATGTTAAACTAATGATTTGAAGCATTTCGATATCGATTGCTAAATATGTAAATACAAGAAAATCGATTTTATACCTTAATATAAGATTACGGAATTCTTCTAAATGCACTGCAGTTATACCGTTAAGGCTTTATGTAGACTTCAGTATGAAAAAGATGGTTAATTAACTTAAATATGTTAAACTAATGATTTGAAGCATTTCGATATCGATTGCTAAATGAGTATGTACAAGAAAATCGAATTTATACCTAAATATAGGATAACGTTAAGGCTTTTGCAGACTTCAGTAAGAAAAAGAGGGTTAAGTAACTAAAATATGTTAAACTAATGAGTTGAAGCATCTCGATATCGATTGCTAAATGGGTATATACAACAAAATCGAATTTATACCTAAACATAAGATTACGGAATTCTTCTACATGCACTGCCGTTATACCGCCATGGCTTTATGTTAACTTCAGTGCGTTAAAGAAGGTTAATTAACTTAAATATGTTAAAATAATGATTTGAAACATTTCGATATATATCGACTTTATATCTAAATATAAGATTATACCTAAATATAAAATTACGTAATTCTTCTACATGCACTTCCGTTATGCCGCCATGGCTTTATATCAACTTCAATATGTTAAAGAAGGTTAAATAACTTAAATATGTTAAACTAATGATTTGAAACATTTCGATATCGCTTGCTAAATGTGTATATACAAGAAAATCGAATTTATACCTAAATATAAGATAACGGAATTCTTCTAAACGCACTGCCGTTATGCCGTTAAGGCTTTATGTAGACTTCAGTAAGATAGAGGGGAATAATTAACTTAAATATGTTAAACTAATGATTTGAAGCATTTCGATATCGATTGATAAATGTGTATATACAAGAAAATCGATATAAAATTATAACATTACGGATTTCTTCTAAATGCACTGCCGTTATACGGTTAAGGCTTTATGTAGACTTCAGTGCGTTAAAGAAGGTTTATTATAAATAACTTGAAAATGTAAAACTAATGATTTGAAGCATTTCGATATCGATTGCTACATGAGTATATACAAGAAAATCGACTTAATACCTATATATAAGATTATAAAATTCTTCAAAATGCACTGCCGTTATGCCGTTAAGGCTTTTGTAGACTTCAGTATGAAAAAGAGAGTTAATTTACTTAAATATGTTAAACTAATGATTTGAAGCATTTCGATATCGATTGCTAAATGTGTATGTACAAAAAAATCGACTTTATACCTAAATATAAAATTATGGAATTCTTCTACATGCACTGCCGTTATGACGCCATGGCTTTATGACAACTTCAGTGCGTTAAAGAAGCTTTATTAACTTAAATATGTTAAGCTAATGATTTGAAGCATTTCGATATCGATTGCTTAATGCATATATACAAGAAAATCGACTTTATACCTTAATATAAGATTACGGAAGTCTTCTACATGCACTGCCGTTATGCCGCCATGGCTTTATGACAACTTCAGTTCGTTGAAGAAGGTTTATTAACTAATATGTTAAACTAATGATTTGAAGCATTTCGATATCGATAGCTAAATGAGTATATACAAGAAAATCGACTTTATACCTGAATATAAGATTACGGAATTCTTCTACATGCACTTCCGTTATGCCGCCATGGCTTTATATCAACTTCAATATGTTAAAGAAGGTTAAATAACTTAAATATGTTAAACCAATGATTTGAAACATTTCGATATCGGTTGCTAAATGTGTATATACAAGAAAATCGAATTTATACCTAAATATAAGATAACGGAATTCTTCTTAACGCACTGCCGTTATGCCGTTAAGGCTTTATGTAGACTTCAGTAAGATAGAGGGGAATAATTAACTTAAATATGTTAAACTTATGATTTGAAGCATTTCGATATCGATTGCTAAATATGTAAATACAAAAAAAAAATCGACTTTGTACCTAAATATAAGATTACGGAATTCTTTTAAATGCAGTTATACCGTTAAGGCTTTATGTAGACTTCAGTGCGTTAAAGAAGGTTTATTATAAATAACTTGAAAATGTAAAACTAATGATTTGAAGCATTTTGATATCGATTGCTAAATGAGTATATACAAGAAAATCGACTTTATACCTAAATACATATAAGATTATAAAATTCTTCAAAATGCACTGCCGTTATGCCGTTAAGGCTTTTGTAGACTTCAGTATGAAAAAGACGTTTAATTATTTTAAATATGTTAAACTAGTGGTTTGAAGCATTTCGATATCGGTTGCTAAATGTGTAAATACAAGAAAATCGACTTTATACCTAAATATAAAATTATAACATTACGGAATTCTTCTAAATGCACTGCCATTATACCGTTAAGGCTTTATGTAGACTTCAGTAAGCTAAAAAATATTTATTAACTTAATATATTAGACTAATGATTTGAAGCATTTCGATATCGATAGCAAAATGAGTATATACAAGAAAATTAATTTTATACCTATATATAAGATTACGGAATTCTTTTCATGCACTGCCGCTATGCCGCCATGGCTATATGCCAACTTCAGTTCGTTGAAGAAGGTTTATTAACTAATATGTTAAACTAATGATTTGAAACTTTCGATATCGATTGCTAAATGTGTATATACAAGAAAATCGACTTTATACCTAAATATAAGATTACGGAATTCTTCTACATGCACTGCCGTTATGCCGCCATGGCTTTAAGACAACTTCAGTTCGTTAAAGTAGGTTTGTTAACTTAAATATGTGAAACTAATGTTTTGAAGCATTTCGATATCGATTGCTAAATGTGTATATACAAGAAAATCGACTTTATACCTAAATATAAGATTACGGAATTATTCTACATGCACTGCCGTTATGCCGCCATGGCTTTATGTTAACTTCAGTGCGTTAAAGAAGCTTTATTAACTTAAATATGTTAAACTAATGATTTGAAGCATTTCGATATCGATTGCTAAATACGCAAATACAAGAAAATCGACTTTTTACCTAAATATAAGATAACGGAATTCTTCTACATGCGCTGCCGTTATGCCGCCATGGCTTTATGACAACTTCAGTTCGTTGAAGAAGGTTTATTAACTTAAATATGTTAAACTAATGAATTGAAGCATCGCGATATCGATTGCTAAATGTGTATATACAAGAAAATCGACTTTATACCTAAATATAAGATTACGGAATTCTTCCAAATGCATTGGCGTCATACCGTTATGGCTTTATGTTAACTTCAGTGCGTTAAAGAAGCTTTATTAACTTAAATATGTTAAACTAATGATTTGAAGCATTTCGATATCGATTGCTAAATATGTAAATACAAGAAAATCGACTTTATGCCTAAATATAAGATTACGGAATTCTTCTAAATGCACTGCAGGTATACCGCTAAGGCTTTATGTAGACTTCAGTGCGTTAAAGAAGGTTTATTATAAAAAACTTGAAAATGTAAAACTAATGATTTGAAGCATTTCGATATCGATTGCTAAATGTGCTAACACAAGAAACCTGACTTTATACCTAAACATTTTTTTTTTTTTTTTTTTATTTTTATAAATTATTTGTACAATACTTAATATTCTACAAATAAATATCTAGCAGCACTGGCAGCAGAGGCCTTCGGCTGTCTGTTATGCTACATACATATGTATGTTTAATATAATATTAAAACAGAAGTGAAAGGATAGATAAGTACTTAGGAAGTAGGGTTAGTGAGTTAATTAGAGTAGCTATAAATCTTTATATTCGTCGAAGTAGATCTGTTTCCTTAAGAAAATTATAAATCATATTCACATTTTTAGCGGTGGGCTCATTCAGAAGCTGGAATGGATCGGCCGAATTGAAAATCTCATGTCTAATTGTTTATTATAGGGTAAGCGGTTAATATGTGTTCTAACGTTGCGTTTTCGTCGCAGAATGGGCAGTTTCCATGAGGGGCACGTTTCAATAAATGAGCGTGTGTAATTATGGTGTGTCCCAGATGTAAGCGGGTAAAGGGCCTGATGGCGCGCAAGGTGATGTCTGCAGTGTAGGTCGGCTTAATTCTGAACGGGTTGACTTTAGAATAGTGATGAATATATCCACTCCAATTATCTTTAGCTGATTTTTTCCTTAGGCGTTTAATCTCAGTTATAATGTCTTGTTTTGTGAAATAACCGAAAGTTATGGTTGGTGTATTTGCTGCATTTTTCGCAGTTGCGTCTGCTTTTTCATTACCGGGTATCCCTGTGTGCCTCGGGATCCACATCAGTTTCACTTTGTTTGGATATTTCAGAAGATTGTTGCGTATGGCGACTATTTCATTTTGTGTGTTTTCCGGCGATTCTATGGCTTCGATGCAAGATTTGCTATCGGTGCATACGATATACTTTCCCCTGGTGTAATTTGCATAAGTAACTGCTTCTAATAAAGCGCCGACTTCGGCCGTATATGATGAACATATTGTGTGGAGAGAGCCGTGTCGAATCAAGTCACCATTTTCTTTTGTGACTGCGAACGTTGAGCTGTTTGCTGTTTTTGAGCCGTCGGTGTATATAAAGTTCCAACCGTAACTGGAGTATTTTGAGCGAAGAGTTGCCTGTATTTTTCGCTAGAGGTCTTATCCTTCGGCAGTTGCAGGGTCTTAATAGCAAAGGAAGTATTTTTTATCATCCATTGAGGACGAGTTTCAGGTCCAAGAGAACATTTATAGAAGGTAATTCAAGTTGCCTGGCGAAGTTAACGTATCGCGCGATGGCTGATAAGCACTTAGGTTTTCGTTTCCTCGAGAGAGCATTGTGGACGTCTTTGGCGAGAATAGTGTTGGTCGTGAACAGAAGCTTTGGTAGTAAAGGTCTGGTGCAGTCGATCGTCCTGTCTGTTATAGTTGGCAGGCCAGTTTCAGCAAAGAGATTCTTTAGTGGTGTTGTTGGAAATGCTCTAATGCTTCTGGGCATGGCCACATGGTAAGGGGAGGAGAGTATTTTCATTGTAGAAACTGGGCAGTTGCTGAAGATAGGTAGAGCGTAGTCTATCTTGGAAATCACCAGAGCCTTGGTGACGTTGATAAGCGTTGATGGATGAATTAAACTTTTTTTCGACGTTAGATATTTGATTATATTTAGTCGCGTTAAGAGGCAGTCCTTAACATGCTTACAATGGGCCTTAAAGCTATATTTAGAGTCTAGTACTAGCCCTAAGATTTTAAGTTCATTTACCATACTAATATTAATATTGTTAGAATAGGTTAGTAAACCTGAGCATGTTCGTTTTTTACAAATGTGTAATGTTTTTGATTTTTCGTAAGAGATAGTAGTTCCTGATGATAGGGACCATGTCGAAATTTCGGATAGGATATTCTCAAACAGTTGGGCTGTATTGGTGAGGTTTGCTTTCTTTGTGTAGAAAATTACATCCAAGCATAAAGCTGGCACTCGATGCCGCGGTGGTTGTAAGTGAGTTTAGTAATCTCATCGAAAGCTATTATATAAAGGAAGGCGGATAATGGAGACCCTTGCGGAGTTCCGTTGTCAAGTGAAGCAGTGGAGGATAGGAAACCATTTATTTTTACTTTGCATTGCCTGCGACTGAGGAAGTTCTTGACAAATTTCTTGATTTTAGGGCCTAGTTTCCATTTATCTAATTGTCTCAGAGCGATATGGGCACCAACACGGTCGAATGCTTTCTGAAAATCAATTGCTAAAATTGAGACATGGTTTTTAGAGGAAAGAGCGCTTGATATAAAGTGATCTAGGTGCAAAAGAGCATCGATGGTGCCATAATTCTTTCTGTATGCAGTTTGGTTGGGGCTTATGAGTTTTCTTTTGCTGCCATACCACATCAGTCGGTTAACTATAACTTTTTCAAGAAGTTTTCCCAAGCAGGGTAAGAGCGATATCGGCCTATAGTTGTTGACATCAAGCGCTGACTTATTGGGCTTCAGGATAGGAACTATACACGAAGTTTTCCAGGCATGAGGATAGCATCCGCTTTCAAATATATTATTATAGAGGTTGAGTAAACGATGCTTAGCTTGGATGGGCAAGTTCTGAATGATTGGATAGGTAATTTTGTCAAGACCAGGGGTTTTGCCTTTAACGGACGAAAGGGCGAATTCGAGTTCGGTTAGTAGGATGTCCGATTCTAGTTGCTTAGCGGGAGGCGATAAACGGTACAAAATAGGTGGTTCAAAACTTATTCGTTGAGATTTTAGGTTGCGGAACGTGTCTGAGAAGCTTGCATCGGAAGAAGAGAGTGACAGGAAAGAAGCAAAATGGTTGGCAATATCTACGGGAGCCGTTAATGGTCCGCTTTGTGTCTGAATGTAGGAAAATAGAGGCTGTTTAGGAGATCCGGTTAGCATTTTGATATCATCCCATATTTTCTTTGGGCTAGTGCGGGGGTTTATGGTCTCAGTGAGATCTTCAAACTTTTTCTTTTTATAATGTTTGGCAGAACGTCGGAATGACGCATTTGCCTTTTTGTAAAGGAGCAGGTTTTCAGCTGAGCGTGTTCGCTTGTATTCATACCATAAATTCTGCTTGGTGAGCCGTAGTCTGGACAAGTCAGCGTTCCACCAAGGAATATTTTTTCTACTTTTGTTGGGAAGCGTTCGAGGGATGGAAAAGTGAGAAGCGGTACGTATGATTCTCGAAAATTTAGCAGACTCCTGGTTCGGGTTGGAGGAAACTTGCGTGGTCTCACAAAGATTGCTGCATATTTGTCTGAACTTTTTCCAATCAGCCTCATCAGTTTTGAATTTAGATGTAAATTTAAATGTACTCGTATTTCGATTGTTGCGCGGATTTGTTTGTATGAATATTGGGAAGTGGTCGCTGCCAAACAAAGAATTTAGCACTTGCCATGTGCATTGGGGCGCTATATTAGTAGAGCAAAACGTGACATCAATATTGGAGAAGGTGTTATGGGTGGAAAAATGTGTGGCGGATCCATCGTTAAAACAGATAATATTGGATGCAAGTAGCGCATCTTCAACTTTTTCGCCTCTTGAGTTTGTGTGTGTAGATCCCCATATTGTACTCCAGGCGTTTATCCTCCTAAAATTAGTGGTTTATCTAATTGGTTTATCAATTGCAGAATATCAAAGGAAGCAAAATCTTGTGTGGGTGGAATGTAGATGCAAGCTGCTGCTAGTTTTGTTGGTGCATTAATTTCAATGGCAACTACTGAGAGATTAGACCGAACTGGTAGTACTTTGTGGGGTATGCTTCTTCTTATTAAAATAGCAGTGCCTTGTTTTTTTGTTGTTACGTGCGGGAGATTGTTAAAATAGCCTACGTAGGATTTTGGCGTGTGAGCAGGTTGATTATGTGGAATATGAGTTTCATTAAGGAAGATCATGGATGGAGTGTAAGAATTGATGAGAGTTTCTAGTTCGTGATAATTGTTGGAATAACCGTTCATATTCCATTGTATGATCGACAGCATACCGAAAAAGTAGAAACAAGAAACAGAAGAGGGAGAAATATAAATAGCTAGAGAGTGGGGAGAGAAAAATGAGTCTTGGCAACTATGAGTAAACTATGCTTTGGCATAGCGCGTCTAGTCGCGGGAAGAAGAATGTTTAAGACTTGAGCTATTAGCGAATTGCGCGATGTCATTTAGCTTAGCGCTTGCTAAGTTGGAATGCATTGCTTCGCTGAGCTGAGAGTATAGAAAGGTGGGAGGATTGTTATTAGTACTTTGGGGGGATGGGGATAAAGTGGTAAGGCTTATTGCATTTGATTTTAATGAAGAGGTGGATGGTGTATCGTTTGGTGGAGATATAGGAATGACGTTTGCATTATTGTTTGTTGTTGTAGTTTTTTCAGTGGGTATATTGATATTGTTGGTTGCTATGTTAGCAGGTCGCTTAGTAATTTCAGAGAATGATTGAAGAGGAGAGGGTGTGGGAGCTTGCGCTCTGTATTTCTTTGCTGCTTCGCGCATACTGCACTTTTCTTCCGTTTTTATTTTTAATATTTCTTTCGCTTGTTGGAATTTTGGGCAACTAATTGAAGACGCGGGATGTTCACCAGAACAATTTGCGCACATTAATCTTGAGCATTTTTCTTCTTTGTGCGGAGGGAAATTGCAATTGACGCATGATGGAAGATTTTTGCAATGCTTTAGTGTATGGCCAAGCTTTTGGCAAGATTTGCAACGCATTGGGTTGGGGAAATATGGGCGAACAGAAATTTTCCTCCATGCAACATCTATTTTTTCGGGAAGTTTATAGCTTTAGTTAGAACTCCTTCAGTTTTTCTCTGAAATCTGTAAATGGATGTTACACCATATGCTTCTAAGCCTTCCACAATTTCGTTGTCTGGGACGTGATTGAGGAACGGAGCGAAAATTGTGCCTTTGACACTATTGAGTTGCTCATGGTATTTTGCTTCGATTTGGCAGATGCCTGAGAGATTTTTGATGTTGATGAACTTTTCGGCAATTTTTTTATTTTTTGCAAGTAGCAAGAGATTTCCATCTCTCATCTCTGTGATTTTCACATCTTTACTTATTGCGTTAAGGGCTTTATGTACCAAAAAACATGAAAAAACGTGATAGGGGCTTGTTGTTGTCGCACGATTTTAATACAACGAACTTAGGATCGTCGTTCTTTGTAATGTTTACACGAGGGAGATCAGGAAACTCTTCAACAGATTTGTTGGCTTTTTTCCTTTTTGATTGTGGACTAGAGGAAAGCAGGGCAAACCTGTTTTCCCCTAGGTTAGTGGCCCCGGGGGGCATGTTGCACTTTTAGATTATTAGTCACTTGGTAAAGTATACCTTTGTTCGCACAAACGAAAGAAACACGTGGGATAGCGCGCAAAAGAAGAATAAATAAAGATAACTGCACTGAAGCGGGTGAGAAAGTCAGACGAGATCCGCGAAAGAGAGCAAACGTATGCACACGGCGGCGTTTAGTCGATGACTGATACCTAAACATAGGTTAACGGAATTCTTCCAAATGTACTGTCGTTATGCCGCCATGGCTTTATATCACCTTCAATACGTTAAAGATTAACTTAAATATGTTAACCTAATGATTTGAGGCATTTCGATATCGATTGGTTAATGTGTATATACAACAAAATCGACTTTATACCTAAATATAAGATAACGGAATTCTTCTACATGCACTGCCGTTATGCCGCCATGGCTTTATGCCAACTTCAGTTCGTTGAAGAAGGTTTATTAACTTAAATATGTTTAACTAATAAGTTGAAGCATTTCGATATCGATTGCTAAATGAGTATATACAAGAAAATCGACTTTATACCTAATTATAAGGTTACGTAATTCTTCTACGTGCACTGCCGTTACGCCGCCATGGCTTTAAGACAACTTCAGTGCGTTATGTTAAATATGTTAAACTATTGAATTGAAGCATTTCGGTATCGATTGCTAAATATGTAAATACAAGAAAATCGACTTTATACCTAAATATAAGATTACGGAATTCTTCTACATGCACTGCCGTTATGCCGCCATGGCTTTATGACACCTTCAGTGCGTTGAGGAAGGTTTATTAACTTAAATATGTTAAACTAATAAATCGAAGCATCTCGATATCGATTGCTAAATGTGTATATACAAGAAAATCGACTTTATACCTAAATATAAGATTACGGAATTATTATACATGCACTGCCGTTATGCCGCCATGGCTTTATGTTAACTTCAGTGCGTTAAAGAAGCTTTATTAACTTAAATATGTTAAGCTAATGATTTGAAGCATTTTGATATCGATTGCTTAATGCATATATACAAGAAAATCGACTTTATACCTAAATATAAGATTACGGAATTCTTCTACATGCACTGCCGTTATGCCGCCATGGCTTTATGACAACTTCAGTGCGTTGAAGAAGGTTTATTAACTTAAATATGTTAAACTAATGAATTGAAGCTTCTCGATATCGATTGCTAAATGTGTATATACAAGAAAATCGACTTTATACCTAAATATAAGATTACGGAATTCTTCCAAATGCACTGCCGCTATTCCGCCATGGCTTTATGTCAACTTCAGTTCGTTAAAGTAGGTTTGTTAACTTAAATATGTTAAACTAATGATTTGAAGCATTTCGATATCGATTTCTAAATGTATATATACAAGAAAATCGTCTTTATACCAAAATATAAGATTACGGAATTCTTTTAAATGCACTGCAGTTATACCGTTAAGGCTTTATGTAGACCTCTGTGCGTTAAAGGTTTATTAACTTAAATATGTTAAACTAATGATTTAAAGCATTTCGATATCGATTGCTAAATACGTAAATACAAGAAAATCGACTTTTTACATAAATATAAGATAACGGAATTCTTCTACATGCACTGCCGTTATGCCGCCATGGCTTTATGACAACTTCAGTTCGTTGAAGAAGGTTTATTAACTTAAATATGTTAAACTAATAAGTTGAAGCATTTCGATATCGATTGCTAAATGTGCATATACAAGAAAATCGACTTTATACCTAAACATAAGCTAACGGAATTCTTCTAAATGCACTGCCGTTATGCCGTTAAGGCTTTATGTAGACTTCAGTAAGATAAAGAGGGTCAATTAACTTAAATATGTTAAACTAATGATTTGAAGCATTTCGATATCGATTGCTAAATATGTAAATACAAGAAAATCGACTTTATACCTAAATATTGGATTACGGAATTCTTTTAAGTGCACTGCAGTTATACCGTTAAGGCTTTATGTAGACTTCTGTGCGATTAAGGTTTATTAACTTAATTATGTTAAACTAATAATTTAAAGCATTTCGATTTCGATTGCTAAATGAGTAAATACAAGAAAATCGATTTTATACCTAAATATAAGATTACGTATTTCTTCTAAATGCACTGCCGTTATGCCGTTAAGGCTTTATAAAGACTTCTGTAAGATAAAGAGGGTTAATTAACTTAAATATGTTAAACTAATGATTTGAAGCATTTCGATATCGGTTGCTAAATATGTAAATACAAGAAAATCGACTTTATACCTAAATATAAGATTACGGAATTCTTTTAAATGCACTGCAGATATACCGTTAAGGCTTTATGTAGACTTCTGTGGGTTAAAGGTTTATTAACTTAAATGTGTTAAACTAATGATTTGAAGCATTTCGATTTCGATTGCTAAATGTGTATATACAAGAAAATCGAATTTATACCTAAATATAAGATTAGGTAATTCTTCTAAATGCACTGCCGTTATGCCGTTAAGGCTTTATGTAGATTTCAGTAAGATAAAAGCGTGAATTAACTTAAATATGTTAAACTAATGATTTGAAGCATTTCGATATCGATTGCTAAATGTGTATATACAAGAAAATCGACTTTATACCTAAACATAAGATAACAGAATTCTTCTAAATGCACTGCCGTTATGCCACCATGGCTTTATGTAAACTTCAGTTCGTTGAAAAAGGTTTATTGACTTAAATATGTTAAACTAATGATTTGAAGCATTTCGATATTAATTGCTAAATGTGTGTATACAACAAAATCGACTTTATACCTAAATATAAGAATACGGAATTCTTCTAAATGCACTGCCGTCATGCCGATAAGGCTTTATGTAAACGCCAGTAAGACAAAGTAGGCTAAATAACTTAAATACATATGTTAAACCAGTTATTTGAAGCATTTCGATATTGATTGCTAAATGTGTATATACAAAAAAAGGGATTTTATACCTAAATATAAGATAACGGAATTCTAAATGCACTGCCGTTCTGCCGTAATGGCTTTAGTAAGATTAAGAAGGTTAATTTACTTAAATAGATTAAACTAATGATTTGAGGCATTTCGGTATCGATTGCTATATGTGTATATACAAGAAAATCGATTTTATACCTAAACATAAGATTACGGAATTCTTCTAAATGCTCTGCCGTTCTACCGTAATGGTTTTATGTAAACTTCAGTTCGTTAAAGAAGGTTTATTAACTTAAATATGTGAAACTAATGATTTGAAGCATTTCGATATCGATTGCTAAATGTGTAAATACAAGAAAATCGACTTTATACATAAATATAACATTACGTAATTCTTCTAAATGCATTGCCGTTATGCCGTTAAGGCTTTATGTAGACTTCAGTAAGATAAAGAGGGTTAATTTACTTAAATATGTTAAACTAATGATTTTAAGCATTTCTGTATCGATTTCTGAATGTGTATATACAAGAAAATCGATTTTATACCTAAATATAAGATTACGGAATTCTTCCAAATTACGGTCGTTATGCCGCCATGGCTTTATATCACCTTCAATACGGTAAAGATGGTTAATTAACTTAAATATGTTAAACTAATGATTTGAGGCATTTCGATATTGATTGCTAAATATGTAAATACAAAAAAAATCAACTTTATACATAAATATAAGATTACGGAATTCATCGAAATACACTGCCGTTATGGCTTTATATAAACTTCAGTACGTTAAAAAAGGTTGTTTAACTTAAATATGTTAAAGTAATTATTTGAAGCATCTCGATATCGATTCCCAAATGTGTAAATACATAAAAATAGACTTTAACCTAAATATAAGATTACGGAATTCTTCTACATGCACTGCCGTTATGCCGCCATGGCTTTATGCCAACTTCAGTTCGTTAAAGAGGTTTTATTAACTTAAATATGTGAAACTAATGATTTGAAGCAATTCAATATCGATTGCTAAATGCATATATACAAGAAAATCGATTTTATACCTAAATATAAGATTACGGAATTCTTCCAAATTACTGTCGTTATGCCGCCATGGCTTTATATCACCTTCAATACGGTAAAGATGGTTAATTAACTAAAATATGTTAAACTAATGATTTGAAGCATTTTGATATCGATTGCTAAATGTGTATATATAAGAAAATCGACTTTACACCCAAATATAACATTAAGTAGTTTTTCTAAATGCACTGCCGTTATACCGTTAAGGCTTTATGTAGACTTCAGTAAGATAAAGAAGGTTAATTAACTTAAATATGTTAAACTAATGATTTGAAGCATTTCGATATCGGTTGCTAAATATGTAAATACAAGAAAATCGACTTTATACCTAAATATAAGATTACGGAATTCTTTTAAATGCACTGCAGATATACCGTTAAGGCTTTATGTAGACTTCTGTGCGTTAAAGGTTTTTTTAACTTAAATATGTTAAACTAATGATTTGAAGCATTTCGATTTCGATTGCTAAATGTGTATATACAAGAAAATCGAATTTATACCTAAATATAAGATTAGGTAATTCTTCTAAATGCACTGCCGTTATGCCGTTAAGGCTTTATGTAGATTTCAGTAAGATAAAAGCGTGAATTAACTTAAATATGTTAAACTAAGGATTTGAAGCATTTCGATATCGATTGCTAAATGTGTATATACAAGAAAATCGACTTTATACCTAAACATAAGATAACAGAATTCTTCTAAATGCACTGCCGTTATGCCACCATAGCTTTATGTAAACTTCAGTTCGTTAAAAAAGGTTTATTAATTTAAATATGTTAAACTAGTGATTTGAAGCATTTCGATATCGTTTGCTAAATGTGTATATAAAAGAAAATCGACTTTATACCTAAATATAAGACTACGGAATTCTTCGAAATGCACTGCCGTCATGCCGATAAGGCTTTATGTAAACGCCAGTAAGATAAAGTAGGCTAAATAACTTAAATACATATGTGAAACCAGTTATTTGAAGCATTTCGATATCGATTGCTAAATGAGTATATACAAGAAAATCGACTTTATACCTAAATATAAGATTGCGCAATTCTTCTAAATGATTTGCCGTTATGCCGTTAAGGCGTTTGTAGACTTCAGTTTTGATAAAGAGGGTTAAATAACTTAAATATGTTAAACTAATGATTTGAGGCATTTCGATATCGATTGCTAAATGTGTATATACAAGAAAATCGACTTTATACCTAAAAATAAGATTACGGAACTCTTCTAAATGCACTGCCGTTATGCCGTTATGGCTTTATGTTAACTTCTGTTCGTTAAAGAAGGTTTATTAACTTAAATATGTTAAACTAATGATTTCAAAATTTTTGAAATCGATTGCTAAATGCATATATACAAGAAAATCTTCTTTATACCTAAATATAAGATTACGGTATTCTTCCAAATGTACTGTCGTTATGCCGCCATGGCTTTCTATATACTTCAATGCGTTATAGAAGGTTAATTAACTTAAATATGTTAAACTAATGATTTGAAGCATTTCGATATCGATTGCAAAATGTGTATATACAAAAAAATCGAATTTATACCTGAATATAAGATTACGGAATTCTTCTACATGCTCTGCCGTTATGCCGCCATGGCTTTGTGTTAACTTCAGTGCGTTAAAGTAGGTTTGTTAACTTAAATATGTTAAACTAATGATTCGAAGCATTTCGATATCGATTTCTTAATGCATATATACAAGAAAATCGACTTTCTACCTAAATGTAAGATTACGGAATTCTTCCAAATGTACTGTCGTTATGCCGCCAAGGTTTTATATCAACTTCAATATCTTATAGAAGGATAATGAACTTAAATATGTTAAACTAATGATTGGAAGCATTTCGATAACGATTGCTAAATGTGCATATACAAAAAAATCGAATTTGTACCTAAACACAAGATTACGGAATTCCTCTACATGCACTGCCGTTATGCCGCCATGGCCTTATGCCAACTTCCGTTCGTTAAAGAACGTTAATTAACTTAAATATGTTAAACTATTGATTTGAAGACTTTCGAAATCGATTGCTAAATGCATATATACAAGAAAATCTTCTTTATACCTAAATATAAGATTACGGAATTCTTCTAAATGTACTGTCGTTATGCCGCCATGGCTTTATGTTAACTTCAGTGCGTAAAAAAAGCTTTATTAACTTAGATATGTTAAACTAATGATTTGAAGATCTTCGAAATCGATTTCTTAATGCATATATACAAGAAAATCGACTTTCTACCTAAATATAAGATTACGGAATTCTTACAAATGTACTGTCGTTATGCCGCCAAGGCTTTATATCAAATTCAATATCTTATAGAAGGATAATATGTTAAACTAATGATTTGAAGCGTTTCCATATTGATTGCTAAATGTGCATATACAAGAAAATCGACTTTATACTTAAACATAAGCTTACGGAATTCTTCTAAATGCATTGCCGTTAAGCCACCATGGCTTTATGTTAACTTCAGTGCGTTAAAAAAGCTTTATTAACTTAAATATGTTAAACTAATGATTTAAAGATTTTCGAAATCTATTGCTAAATGCATATATACAAGAAAATCTTCTTTGTACCTAAATATAGGATTACGGAATTCTTCCAAATGTACTGTCGTTATGCCGCCATGGCTTTATATCACCTTCAATACGTCAAAGAAGGTTAATTAGCTTAAATATGTTAAACTAATGATTTGAAGCATTTCGAAATCGATTTCTTAATGCATATATACAAGAAAATCGACTTCCTACCTAAATATAAGATTACGGAATTCTTCCAAATGTACTGTCGTTATGCCGCCAAAGCTTTATATCAACTTCAATATCTTATAGAAGGATAATTAACTTAAATATGTTAAACTAATGATTTGAAGCATTTCGATATCGATTGCTAAATGTGTATATACAACAAATTCGACTTTATACTTAAATATAAGCTTACGGAATTCTTCTAAATGCATTGCCGTTAAGCCACCATGGCTTTATGTTAACTTCAGTGCGTTGAAGAAGTTTTATTAACTTAAATATGTTAAACTAATGATTTGAAGCATTTCAATATCGATTGCTAAATTGTATATACAACAAAATCGACTTTATACTTAAATATAAGCTTACGGAATTCTTCTAAACGCATTGCCGTTAAGCCACCATGGCTTTATGTTAACTTCAGTGCGTTGAAGAACTTTTATTAACTTAAATATGTTAAACTAATGATTTAAAGCATTTCAATATCGATTGCTAAATTGTATATACAACAAAATCGACTTTATACCTAAATATAAGATTACGAAATTCTTCTAAATGCACTGCTGTTATGCCGTTAGTTCGTTAAAGAAGGTTTATTAACTTAGATATATTACACCAGTTATTTGAAGCATTTCGAAATCGATTGCTTAATGCATATATACAAGAAAATCTTCTTTATACCTAAATATAAGATTACGGAATTCTTCCAAATGAACTGTCGTTATGCCGCCATGGCTTTATATCACCTTCAATACGTTAAAGAAGGTTAATTAACTTAAATATGTTAAACTAATGATTTGAAGCATTTCGATATCGATTGCTAAATGCGTATATACAACAAAATCGACTTTATACCTAAATATAAGCTTACGGAATTCTTCTAAATGCACTGCTGTTATGCCGTTAGTTCGTTAAAGAAGGTTTATTAACTTAGATATATTACACCAGTTATTTGAAGCATTTCGAAATCGATTGCTTAATGCATATATACAAGAAAATCTTCTTTATACCTAAATATAAGATTACGGAATTCTTCCAAATGTACTGTCGTTATGCCGCCATGGCTTTATATCACCTTCAATACGTTAAAGAAGGTTAATTAACTTAAATATGTTAAACTAATGATTTGAAGCATTTCGATATCGATTGCTAAATGTGTATATACAACAAAATCGACTTTATACCTAAATATAAGATTACGAAATTCTCCCAAATGCACTGCCTTTATACCGTTATGGCTTTATGTAAACTTCAGTAAGATAAAAAAGGTTAATTAACTTAAATATGTTAAACTAATGATTTGTAGTATTTCGATATCGATTGCTAAATGCTTGTATACAAGAAAATCGACTTTATACCTAAATATAATATTACGGAATTATTCTAAATGCACTGCCGTTGTGCCGCCATGGATTTATGCAAACTTCAGTTCTTTAAAGAAGGTTTATTAACTTAAATATGTTAAACTAATGATTTGAAGCATTTCGATATCGATTTCTAAATGTGTATATACAAGAAAACCGACTTTATACCTAAATATATGATAACGGAATTCTTCTGAATGCACTGCGGTTATGCCGTTAAGGCTTTTGTAGACTTCAGTAAGATAAAAAGGGTTTATTAGCTTAAATATGTTAAACTAATGATTTGAAGATTTTCTATATCGATTGCTAAATGTGTAAATACAAGAAAATCGACTTTATACCTAAATATAAAATTATAACATTACGGAATTCTTCTGAATGCACTTCCGTTATACCGTTAAGGCTTTATGTAGACTTCAGGAAGCTAAAAAAAGTTTATTAAATTTAATATGTTAAACGGGTGTATGAATTAGCCCCCACTGAATTAACCCCCACCGGGCAAAATGACTTAAGCCCCACCAATTTTACAACAAAATTAAAAATGGCGGAAAGTGGGGCTAAAGACATTTTCGTGGGGATTAATTCATTTTTTTTCGTGGGGATTCTGTCATGTAAGAACCCCCACGTTTGCTGGGGCTTAATTCATTTCGATTGGTGGGGATAAAAACATTTTCGTGGGGTTTAATTCGTTTTTTTTTCGTGGGGATTCTGTCATGTAAGAACATCCACGTTTGGTGGGGCTTAATTCATTTCGATTGGTGGGGATAAAATCATTTTCGTGGGGTTTAATTCATTTTTTTTTTCGTGGGGATTCTGTGATGTAAGAACACCCACATTTGGTGGGGCTTAATTCATTTCGATTGGTGGGGATAAAATCATTTTCGTGGGGTTTAATTCATTTTTTTTTTGTGGGGATTCCGTCATTTTTGGTGGGGAAAGATTCACTAAGAAAATTGGTGGGCCTTATGTCATTTTGCCCGGTGGGGGCTAATTCAGTGGGGGCTAATTCATACACCCATGTTAAACTAATGATTTGAAGCATTTCGATATCGATTGCTAAATGCTTGTATACAAGAAAATCGACTTTATACCTAAATATAAGCTTACGGAATTATTCTAAATGCACTGCCGTTATGCCGTTATGGCTTTATGTTAACTTCAGTTCGTTAAAGAAAGTTTATTAACTTAGATATGTTATACCAGTTATTTGAAGCATTTCGATATCGATTGCTAAATGCTTGTTTACAAGAAAATTTTCTTTATTTCTAAATATAAGATAACGGAATTTTTCCAAATGTACTGTCGTTTTGCCGCCATGGCTTTATATCACCTTCAATACGTTAAAGAAGGTTAATTAACTTAAATATGTTAAACTAAAGATTTGGAGCATTTCGTTATCGATTGCTAAATGTGTATATACAAGAAAATCGACTTGATACCTAAATATATGATTCCGGAATTCTTCTAAATGCACTGCCGTTATGCCGTTAAGGTTTTTGTAGTCTTCAGTAAGATAAAGAGGGTTAATTAACTTAAATATGCTAAACTAATGATTTGAAGATTTTCGATATCGAGTGCTAAATGTGTAATTACAAGAAAGTCGACTTTATACCTAAATATAAAATTATAACATTAGGGAATTCTTCTAAATGCACTGCCGTTATACCGCAATGGCTTTATGTACACTTCAGTAAGCTAAAAAAAGCTTATTAACTTAAATATGTTAAACTAATGATTTGAAGCATTTCAATATCGATTGCTAAATTGTATATACAACAAAATCGACTTTATACCTAAATATAAGATTACGAAATTCTTATAAATGCACTGCCGTTATGCCGCCATGGCTTTATGCCAACTTCAGCTCGTTAAAAAAGGTTAGTTAACTTAAATATGTTAAACTGATGATTTGAATCATTTCGATATCGATTGCTAAATGTGTATATACAAGAAAATCGACTTTATACATAAATATATGATAACGGAATTTTTCTAAATGCACTGCCGTTATGCCGTTATGGCTTTATGTTAACTTCAGTAAGATAAAGAAGGTTAATTAACTTAAATATGTTAAACTAATGATTTGAAGCATTTCGATATCGATTGCTAAATGTGCATATACAAGAAAATCGAATGTATACCTAAATATAAGATTACGGAATTCTTCTAAATGCACTGCCGTTATGCCGTTGTGGCTTTATGTTAACTTCTGTTCGTTAAAGAAGGTTTATTATCTTAAATATGTTAAAACAGTTATTTGAAGCATTTCGAAATCGATTGCTAAATGCATATATACAAGAAAATCTTCTTTATACCTAAATATAAGATTACGGAATTCTTCCAGATGTACTGTCGTTATGCCGCCATGGCTTTATATCACCTTCAATACGTTAAAGAAGGTTAATTAACTTAACTATGTTAAACTAATGATTGGAAGAATTTCGATATCGATTGCTAAATGTGTATATACAAGAAAATCGAATTTATACCTAAATATAAGATAACCGAATTCTACTAAATGCACTGCCGTTATGCCGTTAAGCCTTTATGTGGACTTCAGTGTGTTAAAGAAGCTTTATTAACTTAAATATGTTAAACTAATGATTTGAAGATTTTCGAAATCGATTGCTAAATGCATATATACAACAAAATCGACTATATACCTAAATATAAGTTTACGGAATTCTTCCAAATGCACTGACGTTATACCGTTATGGCTTTATGTTAACTTCAGTTAGTTAAAGAAGATTTATTAACTTAAATATGTTAAACCAGTTATTTGAAGCATTTCGATATCGATTGCTTAATGTATATATACAAGAAAATTGACTTTATACCTAAATATAAGATCACGGAATTCTTCCGAATGTACTGTCATTATGCCGCCATGGCTTTATATCAACTGCAATACGTTAAAAAGGGTTAATTAACTTAAATATGTTAAACTAATGATTTGAAGCATTTAGATATCGATTGCTAAATGTGTATATACAAAAAAAGCGAATTTCTAGCTAAATATAAGATTACAGAATTTTTCTACATGCACTGCCGTTATGCCGCCATGGCTTTGTGTTAACTTCAGTGCGTTAAAGTAGGTTTGTTAACTTTAATATGTTAAACTAATTATTTGAAGTATTTAGATATCGATTGCTAAATGAGTATATACAAGAAAATCGACTTTATACCTAAATATAAGATTACGTAATTCTTCTAAATGCTTTGCCGTTATGCCGTTAAGGCGTTTGTAGACTTCAGTAAGATAAAGAGGGTTAACTAACTTAAATATGTTAAACTAATGAGCTGACGCATTTCGATATCGACTGCTAAATATATAAATACAAGAAAATCGACTCTATACGTAAATATAAGATTGCGGAACTCTTCTAAATGCACTGCCGTTATGGCTTTATGTTAACCTCTGTTCGTAAAAGAAGGTTTATTAACTTAAATATGGTAAACTAATGATTTGAAAATTTTCGAAATCGATTGCTAAATGCATATATACAAGGAAATCTTCTTTATACCTAAATATAAGACAACGGAATTCTTCCACATGTACTGTCGTTATGCCGCCATGGCTTTATATATACTTCAATAGGTTAAAGAAGGTTAATTAACTTAAATATGTTAAACTAATGATTTGAAGCATTTCGATATCGATTGCTAAATGTGTATATACAAAAAAATCAAATTTATACCTAAATATAAGATTACGGAATTCTTCTACATGCACTGCCGTTATGCCGCCATGGCTTTGTGTTAGCTTCAGTGCGTTAAAGTAGGTTTGTTAACTTAAGTATGTTAAACTAATGATTTGAAGCATTTCGATATCGATTGCTAAATATGTATATAAAAGAAAATCGATTTTATACCTAAATATAAGACTACGGTATTCCTCGAAATGCACTGCCGTCATGCCGATAAGGCTTTATGTAAACGCCAGTAAGATAAAGTAGGCTAAATAACTTAAATACATATGTGAATCCAGTTTTTTGATGCATTTCGATATCGATTGCTAAATGAGTATATACATGAAAGTCGACTTTATACCTAAATATAAGATTACACAATTCTTCCAAATGATTTGCCGTTATGCCGTTAAGACGTTTGTAGACTTCAGTAAGATAAAGAGGGTTAATTGACTTAAATATGTTAAGCTAATGATTTGAAGCATTTCGATATCGATTGCTAAATGTGTGTATGCAAAAAAATCAAATTTATACCTAAATATAATATTAAGGCATTCTTCTACATGCACTGCCGTTATGCCGCCATGGCTTTTTGTTAACTTCAGTGCGCTAAAGTAGGTTTACTAACTTAAATATGTTAAGCTAATGATTTGAATCATTTCGATATCGATTGCTAAATGAGTATATGCAAGAAAATCGACTTTATACATAAATATAAGATTACGGAATTCATCGAAATACACTGCCGTTTTGGCTTTATATAAACTTCAGTACGTTAAAAAAGGTTGTTTAACTTAAATATGTTAAAGTAATTATTTGAAGCATCTCGATATCGATTCCCAAATGTATAAATACATGAAAATAGCCTTTAACCTAAATATAAGATTACGGAATTCTTCTACATGCACTGCCGTTATGCCGCCATGGCTTTATGCCAACTTCAGTTCGTTAAAAATGTTTTATTAACTTAAATATGTGAAACTAATGATTTGAAGCATTTCGATATCGATTGCTAAATGCGTATATACAAGAAAATCGACTTTATACTTAAATATAAGATTACGGAATTCTTCTACATGCACTGCCGTTATGCCGCCATGGCTTTATTCCAACTTCAGCTCGTTAAAAAAGGTTAGTTAACTTAAATATGTTAAACTGATGATTTGAATCATTTCGATATCGATTGCTAAATGTGTATATACAAGAAAATCGACTTTATACATAAATATATGATAACGGAATTTTTCTAAATGCACTGCCGTTATGCCGTTATGGCTTTATGTTAACTTCAGTAAGATAAAGAAGGTTAATTAACTTAAATATGTTAAACTAATGATTTGAAGCATTTCGATATCGATTGCTAAATGTGCATATACAAGAAAATCGAATGTATACCTAAATATAAGATTACGGAATTCTTCTAAATGCACTGCCGTTATGCCGTTGTGGCTTTATGTTAACTTCTGTTCGTTAAAGAAGGTTTATTATCTTAAATATGTTAAAATAGTTATTTGAAGCATTTCGAAATCGATTGCTAAATGCATATATACAAGAAAATCTTCTTTATACCTAAATATAAGATTACGGAATTCTTCCAGATGTACTGTCGTTATGCCGCCATGGCTTTATATCACCTTCAATACGTTAAAGAAGGTTAATTAACTTAACTATGTTAAACTAATGATTGGAAGAATTTCGATATCGATTGCTAAATGTGTATATACAAGAAAATCGAATTTATACCTAAATACAAGATAACCGAATTCTACTAAATGCACTGCCGTTATGCCGTTAAGCCTTTATGTGGACTTCAGTGTGTTAAAGAAGCTTTATTAACTTAAATATGTTAAACTAATGATTTGAAGATTTTCGAAATCGATTGCTAAATGCATATATACAACAAAATCGACTATATACCTAAATATAAGTTTACGGAATTCTTCCAAATGCACTGACGTTATACCGTTATGGCTTTATGTTAACTTCAGTTAGTTAAAGAAGATTTATTAACTTAAATATGTTAAACCAGTTATTTGAAGCATTTCGATATCGATTGCTTAATGTATATATACAAGAAAATTGACTTTATACCTAAATATAAGATCACGGAATTCTTCCGAATGTACTGTCATTATGCCGCCATGGCTTTATATCAACTGCAATACGTTAAAAAGGGTTAATTAACTTAAATATGTTAAACTAATGATTTGAAGCATTTAGATATCGATTGCTAAATGTGTATATACAAAAAAAGCGAATTTCTAGCTAAATATAAGATTACAGAATTTTTCTACATGCACTGCCGTTATGCCGCCATGGCTTTGTGTTAACTTCAGTGCGTTAAAGTAGGTTTGTTAACTTTAATATGTTAAACTAATTATTTGAAGTATTTAGATATCGATTGCTAAATGAGTATATACAAGAAAATCGACTTTATACCTAAATATAAGATTACGTAATTCTTCTAAATGCTTTGCCGTTATGCCGTTAAGGCGTTTGTAGACTTCAGTAAGATAAAGAGGGTTAACTAACTTAAATATGTTAAACTAATGAGCTGACGCATTTCGATATCGACTGCTAAATATATAAATACAAGAAAATCGACTCTATACGTAAATATAAGATTGCGGAACTCTTCTAAATGCACTGCCGTTATGGCTTTATGTTAACCTCTGTTCGTAAAAGAAGGTTTATTAACTTAAATATGGTAAACTAATGATTTGAAAATTTTCGAAATCGATTGCTAAATGCATATATACAAGGAAATCTTCTTTATACCTAAATATAAGACAACGGAATTCTTCCACATGTACTGTCGTTATGCCGCCATGGCTTTATATATACTTCAATAGGTTAAAGAAGGTTAATTAACTTAAATATGTTAAACTAATGATTTGAAGCATTTCGATATCGATTGCTAAATGTGTATATACAAAAAAATCAAATTTATACCTAAATATAAGATTACGGAATTCTTCTACATGCACTGCCGTTATGCCGCCATGGCTTTGTGTTAGCTTCAGTGCGTTAAAGTAGGTTTGTTAACTTAAGTATGTTAAACTAATGATTTGAAGCATTTCGATATCGATTGCTAAATATGTATATAAAAGAAAATCGATTTTATACCTAAATATAAGACTACGGTATTCCTCGAAATGCACTGCCGTCATGCCGATAAGGCTTTATGTAAACGCCAGTAAGATAAAGTAGGCTAAATAACTTAAATACATATGTGAATCCAGTTTTTTGATGCATTTCGATATCGATTGCTAAATGAGTATATACATGAAAGTCGACTTTATACCTAA
Organism: Bactrocera correcta; assembly: GCA_027475135.1. Lineage (NCBI taxonomy): Eukaryota > Metazoa > Arthropoda > Insecta > Diptera > Tephritidae > Bactrocera > Bactrocera correcta. The sequence goes on from JAPZAG010000676.1 coordinate 46,881, forward strand.
ATATAAGATTACACAATTCTTCCAAACGATTTGCCGTTATGCCGTTAAGACGTTTGTAGACTTCAGTAAGATAAAGAGGGTTAATTGACTTAAATATGTTAAGCTAATGATTTGAAGCATTTCGATATCGATTGCTAAATGTGTGTATGCAAAAAAATCAAATTTATACCTAAATATAAGATTAAGGCATTCTTCTACATGCACTGCCGTTATGCCGCCATGGCTTTTTGTTAACTTCAGTGCGCTAAAGTAGGTTTACTAACTTAAATATGTTAAGCTAATGATTTGAATCATTTCGATATCGATTGCTAAATGTGTATATGCAAGAAAATCGACTTTATACATAAATATAAGATTACGGAATTCATCGAAATACACTGCCGTTTTGGCTTTATATAAACTTCAGTACGTTAAAAAAGGTTGTTTAACTTAAATATGTTAAAGTAATTATTTGAAGCATCTCGATATCGATTCCCAAATGTATAAATACATGAAAATAGCCTTTAACCTAAATATAAGATTACGGAATTCTTCTACATGCACTGCCGTTATGCCGCCATGGCTTTATGCCAACTTCAGTTCGTTAAAAATGTTTTATTAACTTAAATATGTGAAACTAATGATTTGAAGCATTTCGATATCGATTGCTAAATGCGTATATACAAGAAAATCGACTTTATACTTAAATATAAGATTACGGAATTCTTCTACATGCACTGCCGTTATGCCGCCATGGCTTTATTCCAACTTCAGTTCGTTAAAAATGTTTTATTTACTTAAATATGTGAAACTAATGATTTGAAGCATTTCAATATCGATTGCTAAATGTGTATATACAAGAAAATCGACTTTATACCCAAATATAAGATTACGCAATTCTTCTAAATGCACTGCCGTTATGCCGTTTAGGTTTTTGTAGACTTCAGTAAGATAAAGAAGGTTAATTATTTTAAATATGTTAAACTAATTGTTTGAAGCATTTCGATATCGATTGCTAAATGTGTAAATACAACAAAATCGACTTTATACCTAAATATAAGATTACAGTATTCTTCCAAATGCACTGCCTTTATACCGTTAAGGCTTTATGTAAACTTCAGTAAGGTAAAGAAAGTTAATTAACTTAAATATATTGAAATAATGATTTGAAGCATTTCGATATCGATTGCTAAATGTGTATATACAAGAAAATCGACTTTATACCTAAATATGAGATTAAGAAATTCTTCTAAATGCACTGCCGTCATACCGTTAAGTTTTTATGTAAACTTCAGTACGATAAAGTAGGCTAATTAAATTAAATATGGTAAACTAATGATTTGAAGCATTTCGATATTGATTGTTTAATGCATATATACAAGAAAATCGACTTTATACCAAATATAAGACTACGGAATTCTTCCAAATGTGCTGACGTTATGCCGCCATGGCCTTATGTCAACTTCAATACGTTAAAGAAGGTTAACTGACTTAAATATGTTAAACTAATGATTTTAAGCATTTCGACATCGCTTGGTAAATGCATATATACAAGAAAATCGAATTTATACCTAAACATAAGATAACGGAATTCTTCTAAATGCACTGCCGTTATGGCTTTATGTTAACTTCAGTTCATTTAAGAAGGTTTATTAATTTAGATATGTTGCACCAGTTATTTGAAGCATTTCCAAATCGATTTCTTAATGCATATATACAAGAAAATCGACTTTCTACCTAAATATAAGATTACGGAATTCTTCCAAATGTACTGTCGTTATGCCGCCAAGGCTTTGTATCACCTTCAATACGTTAAAGAAGGTTAATTAACTTAAATATGATAAACTAATGATTTGAAGCATTTCCATATCGATTGCTAAATGCGCATGTACAAGAAAATCGACTTTATACCTAAATATAAGATAAGGAAATTTTTCTAAATGCACTGCCTTTATGCCGTTATGGCTTTATGTTAACTTCAGTTCGTTTAAGAAGGTTTATTAACTTAGATATATTACACCAGTTATTTGAAGCTTTTCGAAATCGATTTCTTAATGCATATATATAAGAAAATCGACTTTCTACCTAAATATAAGATTACGGAATTCTTCCAAATATACTGTCGTTATGCCGCCAAGGCTTTATATCAACTTCAATATCTTATAGAAGGATAATTAACTTAAATATGTTAAACTAATTATTGGAAGCATTTCGATATCGATTGCTAAATGTGTATATACAACAAAATCGACTTTATACCTAAATATAATTTACGGAATTCTTCTAAATGCTTTGCCGTTATGCCCTTAAGGCGTTTGTAGACTTCAGTAGGATAAAGAGGGTTAATTAACTTAAATATGTTAAACTAATGAGTTGAAGCATTTAGATATCGATTGCTAAATGTGCATATACAAAAAAATCGAATTTATACCTAAACATAAGATTACGGAATTCCTCTACATGCACTGCCGTTATGCCGCCATGGCTTTATGCCAACTTCCGTTCGTTAAAGGAGGTTAATTAACTGAAATATGTTAAACTAATGATTTGAAGATTTTCGAAATCGATTGCTAAATGCGTATATACAACAAAATCGACTTTATACCTAAATGTAAGCTTACGGAATTCCTCTACATGCACTGCCGTTATGCCGCCATGGCTTTATGCCAACTTCCGTTCGTTAAAGAAGGTTTATTAACTTAAATATGATAAACTAATGATTTGAAGCATTTCCATATCGCTTGCTAAATGCGCATGTACAAGAAAATTGAATTTATACCTAAATATAAGATTTAAAGGAAAATTTTTTTTAAATGCACTGCCGTTTTTGCCGTTATGGCTTTATGTTAACTTCAGTTCGTTTAAGAAGGTTTATTAACTTAGATATATTACACCAGTTATTTGAAGCATTTCGAAATCGATTTCTTAATGCATATATATAAGAAAATCGACTTTCTACCTAAATATAAGATTACGGAATTCTTCCAAATATACTGTCGTTATGCCGCCAAGGCTTTATATCAACTTCAATATCTTATAGAAGGATAATTAACTTAAATATGTTAAACTAATTATTGGAAGCATTTCGATATCGATTGCTAAATGTGTATATACAACAAAATCGACTTTATACCTAAATATAATTTACGGAATTCTTCTAAATGCTTTGCCGTTATGCCCTTAAGGCGTTTGTAGACTTCAGTAGGATAAAGAGGGTTAATTAACTTAAATATGTTAAACTAATGAGTTGAAGCATTTAGATATCGATTGCTAAATGTGCATATACAAAAAAATCGAATTTATACCTAAACATAAGATTACGGAATTCCTCTACATGCACTGCCGTTATGCCGCCATGGCTTTATGCCAACTTCCGTTCGTTAAAGGAGGTTAATTAACTTAAATATGTTAAACTAATGATTTGAAGATTTTCGAAATCGATTGCTAAATGCGTATATACAACAAAATCGACTTTATACCTAAATGTAAGCTTACGGAATTCCTCTACATGCACTGCCGTTATGCCGCCATGGCTTTATGCCAACTTCCGTTCGTTAAAGAAGGTTTATTAACTTAAATATGATAAACTAATGATTTGAAGCATTTCCATATCGATTGCTAAATGCGCATGTACAAGAAAATTGAATTTATACCTAAATATAAGATTACGGAATTCTTCTACATGCACTGCCGTTATGCCGTTATGGCTTTATGTTAACTTCAGTTCGTTTAAGAAGGTTTATTAACTTAGATATATTACACCAGTTATTTGAAGCATTTCGAAATCGATTTCTTAATGCATATATACAAGAAAATCGACTTTCTACCTCAATATAAGATTACGGAATTCTTCCAAATATACTGTCGTTATGCCGCCAAGGCTTTATATCAACTTCAATATCTTATAGAAGGATAATTAACTTAAATATGTTAAACTAATTATTGGAAGCATTTCGATATCGATTGCTAAATGTGTATATACAACCAAATCGACTTTATACCTAAATATAATTTACGGAATTCTTCTAAATGCTTTGCCGTTATGCCCTTAAGGCGTTTGTAGACTTCAGTAGAATAAAGAGGGTTATTTAACTTAAATATGTTAAACTAATTATTGGAAGCATTTCGATATCGATTGCTAAATGTGTACATACAACCAAATCGACTTTATACCTAACTATAATTTACGGAATTCTTCTAAATGCACTGCCGTTAAGCCGCCACGGCTTTATGTTAACTTCAGTGCGTTACTTTATTAACTTAAATATGTTAAACTAATAATTTGAAGATTTTCGGAATCGACTGCTAAATGCATATATACAACAAAATCGACTTTATACCTAATGTAAGATTACGGAATTCTTCCAAATGCACTGCCGTTATACCGTTATGGCTTTTGTAGACTTCAGTAGGATAAAGAGGGTTAATTAACTTAAATATGTTAAACTAATGATTTAAAGCATTTCCATATTTGAATCATTTCCATATCGATTGCATCATGCGCATATACAAGAAAATCGACTTTATACCTAAATATAAGATAACGGAATTTTTCTAAATGCACTGCCGTTATGCCGTTATGGCTTTATGTTAACTTCAGTTCGTTTAAGAAGGTTTATTAACTTAGATATATTACACCAGTTATTTGAAGCATTTCGAGATCGATTTCTTAATGCATATATACAAGAAAATCGACTTTCTACCTAAATATAAGATTACGGAATTCTTCCAAATGTACTGTCGTTATGCCGCCAAGGCTTTATATCAACTTCAATATGTTAAAAAAGGTTAATTAACTTAAATATGTTAAACTAATGATTTGAAGATTTTCGAAATCGATTGCTAAATGCATATATACAAGAAAATCTTCTTTATACCTAAATATAAGATTACGGAATTCTTCCAAGTGTACTGTCGTTATGCCGCCATGGCTTTATTTTACCTTCAATACATTAAAGAAGGTTAATTAACTTAAATATGTTAAACTAATGATTTGAAGCATTTCGATATCGATTGCTAAATGCATATATACAACAAAATCGACTTTATGCCTAAATATAAGATAACGGAATTTTTCTACATGCACTGCCGTTATGGCTTTATGTTAACTTCAGTTCATTTAAGAAGGTTTATTAACTTAGATATGTTACACCAGTTATTTGAAGCATTTCCAAATCGATTTCTTAATGCATATATACAAGAAAATCGACTTTCTACCTAAATATAAGATTACGGAATTCTTCCAAATGTACTGTCGTTATGCCGCCAAGGCTTTATATCAACTTCGATATGTTAAAAAAGGTTAATTAACTTAAATATGTTAAACTATTGATTTGAAGCATTTAGATACCGATTGCTAAATGTGAATATACAAAAAAATCGAATTCATAGCAAAATATAAGACTACGGAATTCTTCTACATGCACTGCCGTTATGCCGCCATGGCTTTGCGTTAACTTCAGTGCGTTAAAGTAGGCTTGTTAACTTAAATATGTTAAACTAATGATTTGAGGCATTTTGATATCGATTGCTAAATGTGTATATACAAGAAAATCGACTTCATACCTAAATATAAGATTGCGGATTTCTTCTAAATGAAATGCCGTTATGGCTTTATGTGAATTTCGGTTCGTTAATGAAGGTTTATTAACTTAAATATGTTAAACTAATGATTTGAAGATTTTCGAAGTCGATTGCTTAACGCATATATACAAGAAAATCTTCTTTATACCTAAATATAAGATTACGGAATTCTTCCAAATGTACTGTCGTTATGCCGCCATGGCTTTGTATCACCTTCAATACGCTAAAGAAGGTTAATTAACTTAAATATGTTAAACTAATGATTTGAAGCATTTCGATATCGATTGCTAAATGTGTATATACAACTAAATCGACTTTATACCTAAATATAAGATTACGAAATTCTCCCAAATGCACTGCCGTTATACCGTTATGGCTTTATGTAAACTTCAGTAAGATAAAGAAGGTTAATTAACTTAAGTATGTTAAACTAATGATTTGAAGCATTTTGATATCGATTGCTAAATGCTTGTATACAAGAAAATCGGCTTTATACCTAAATACTAAGATTACTGAATTATTCCAAATGTACTGTGGTTATGCCGCCATGGATTTATGCAATCTTCAGTTCGTTAAAGAAGGTTTATTAACTTAAATATGTTAAACTAATGATTTGAAGCATTTCGATATCGATTGCTTAATGTGTATATACAAGAAAACCGACTTTATACCTAAATATATGATAACGGAATTCTTCTGAATGCACTGCCGTTATGCCGTTAAGGCTTTTGTAGACTTCAGTAAGATAAAGAGGGTTAATGAGCCTGAAAATGTTAAACTAATGATTTGTAGATTTTCGATATCGATTGATAAATGTGTAAATACAAGAAAATCGACTTTATACCTAAATATAAAAATATAACATTACGGAATTCTACTAAATGCACTGCTGTTATACCGTTAAGGCTTTATGTAGACTTCTGTAAGCTAAAAAAAGTTTATTAACTTAAATATGTTAAACTAATGATTTCAGGCATTTCGATATCAATTGCTAAATGCTTGTATTATTTGTATGAAATCCGTAATCATATATCTAGGTAAAAAGTCGATTTTTTCGTATATACACATTTAGCAGTCGATATCGAAATGCTTCAAATCGGCAGTACATTTGGAAGAATTCCGTAATTTTATATTTGATTTGGCAATTGATATCTTACTGAAGTCTACAAAAGCCTTAACGGCATAACGGCAGTGCATTTAGAAGAATTCCGTTATCTTATATTTAGGTATAAAGTCGATTTTCTTGTATATACTCATTTATCAATCGATATCGAAATGCTTCAAATCATTAGTTTAATATATTTAAGTTAATAAAGCTTCTTTAACGCACTGAAAATAACACAAAGCCATGGCGGCTTAACGGCAGTGCATGTAGAAGAATTCCGTAATCTTATATTTAGGTAAAAGGTCGATTTTCTTGTATATACACATTTAGCAATCGATATCGAAATGCTTCAAATCATTAGTTTAACATATTTAAGTTAATAAACCTTCTTTAATGCACTGAAGACTTCATAAAGCCTTAACGGTATAACTGCAGCGCATTTAGAAGAATTCCGTATTCTTATATTTAGGCATAAAGTCGATTTTGTTGTATATACGCATTTAGCAATCGACACCGAAATGCTTCAAATCATTAGTTTAACATATTCAAGTTAATTAACCCTCTCTGTCTTACTGAAGTCTACATAAAGCCTTAACGGCATAACGGCAGTGCATTTAGAAGAATTCCGTTATCCTATATTTAGGTATAAATTTGATTTTCTTGTATGTACACATTTAGCAAGCGATATCGAAATGCTTCAAATTATTAGTTTAACATATTTAAGTTAATTAACCTTCTTTAACGTATTGAAGTTGATATAAAGCCATGGCGGCATAACGGCAGTGCATTTAGAAGAATTTCGTAATCTTATATTAAGGTATAAATTCGATTTTCTTGTATATACACATTAAGCAAGCGATATCGAAATGCTTCAAATCATTAGTTTAACATATTTAAGTTAATTAACCTTTTTTAACGTATTGAAGTTGATATAAAGCCATGGGGCATAACGCAGTCATTTGGGGAATTTCCCTAATCTTTTATTTAGGTAAAAATCGGTTTTCTTGTATATACACATTTAGCAATCGATATCGAAATGCTTCAAATCAAGTTTAAATATTTTAAATTAATAAACCTCTTTAACGATTAAGTTCATAAAGCCATCGGCATAACGGCGTGATTAGAAGAATTCCTTAAAAATTTTATTTAGGTATAAATTTAAAATTTTTTTCACATTTAGCAACGATATCGAAATGCTTCAAATCATTAGTTTAAAAATATTAAGTTAATTAAAATTTTTGCTTACTGAAGTCTACATAAAGCCTTAACGGATAACGGCAGTGCATTTAGAAGAATTTTCCGGGGTTAAATTTTTTATTTAGGTATAAATTTTTTTTTCTTGTATTTACACATTTAGCAAACGATATCGAAATGCTTCAAAATTAGTTTAACATATTTAAAATAATTTAAACCCTTTTTTAACGTATTGAAGTTGATAAAAGCCATGGCGGCATAACGGCAGTCATTTGGGAAAAATTTTCCCCCTCTTATATTTAGGTATAAAGTCGGTTTTCTTGTATATACCATTTAGCAATCGATAACGAAATGTTTTAAATCATTAGTTTAACATATTTAAATTAATTAACCCTTTTTTATCTTACTGAAGTTTACAAAAACCTTTAAAGGATAACGGCTTTCATTTAGAAGAATTCCGTAATCTTATATTTAGGTATAAAGTCGATTTTCTTGGATTTACACATTTAGCAATCGATATCGAAATGCTTCAAATCATTAGTTTAACATATTTAAGTTAATTGACCTTCTTTAACGTAACGAAGGTGATATAAAGCCATGGCAGCATAACGACAGTGCATTTAGAAGAATTCCGTAATCTTATATTTAGGTATAGAGTCGATTGTGTTGTATATACGCATTTAGCAATCGATATCGAAATGCTTCAAATCATTAGTTTAACATATTTAAGTTAATTAACCTTCTTTAACGTACTGAAGTTGATATAAAGCCATGGCGGCATAACGGCAGTGCATTTAGAAGAATTCTATAATCTCATATTTAGGTATAAGGTCGATTTTCTTGTATATACACATTTAGCAATCAATATCGAAATGTTTCAAATCATTAGTTTAACATATTTAAGTTAATTAACCTTCCATAACGTATTGAAGTTTATATAAAGCCATGGCGGCATAACGACAGTACATTTGGAAGAATTCCGTAGTCTTATATTTAGGTATAAAGTCGATTTTCTGGTATATATGCATTAAGGAATCGATATGGAAATGCTTCAAATAACTGGTTTAACATATTTAAGTTAATAAACCTTCTTTAAAAGAACTGAAGTTGGCTTAAGGCCATGGCGGCATAACGGCAGTACATTTAGAAGAATTCCGCAATCTTATATTTAGGTATAGGGTCGATTTTGTTGTATATATGCATTTAGCAATCGATATCGAAATGCTTCAAAGCATTAGTTTAACATATTTAAGTTAATTAACCTTCCTTAACGTACTGAAGTTGATATAAAGCCATGGCGGCATAACGGCAGTGCATTTAGAAGAATTCTATAATCTCATATTTAGGTATAAGGTCGATTTTCTTGTATATACTCATTTAGCAAGCGATATCGAAATGCTTCAAATCATTAGTTTAACATATTTAAGTTAATTGACCTTCTTTAACGTAATGAAGGTGATATAAAGCCATGGCAGCATAACGACAGTTTCATTTAGAAGAATTCCGTAATCTTATATTTAGTTATAGGGTCGATTTTGTTGTATATATGCATTTAGCAATCGATATCGAAATGTTTCAAATCATTAGTTTAACATATTTAAGTTAATTTACCTTCTTTAACGTATTGAAGTTGATATAAAGCCATGGCGGCATAACGACAGTACATTTGGGAAAAATTCCGTAGTCCTATATTTATGTAAAAAGTCGATTTTCTTGTATATACACATTTAGCGATCGAGATGCTTCAACTCATTAGTTTAACATATTTATGTTAATAAACCTTCTTTAACGATCTGAAGTTGGCATATGGCCATGGGGGCAAAACGGCAGTGCATTTAGAAGAATTCCGTTATCTTATATTTAGGTATAAAGTCGATTTTCTTGTATATACACATTTAGCTATCGATATCGAAATGCTTCAAATCATTAGTTTAACATATTAAGTTAATAAACGCTTTTTAGCTTACTGAAGTCTACATAAAGCCTTTAAAGGTATAACGGCAGTGCATTTAGAAGAATTGCGTAATGTTATGATTTTATATTTAGGTATAAAATCGATTTTCTTATATATACACATTTAGCTATCGATATCGAAATGCTTCAAATCATTAGTGTAACATATTTAAGTTAATAAACATTTTTAAGCATACTGAAGTCTACATAAAGCCTTAACGGTATAACTGCACAGCATTTAGAAGAATTCCGTTATCATATATTTAAGTATAAATTCGACTTTCTTGTATATACTCATTTAGCAAGCGATATCGAAATGCTTCAAATTATTAGTTTAACATATTTAAGTTAATTAACCTTCTTTAACGTATTGAAGTTGATATATAGCCATGGCGGCATAACGAAAATCATTGGGAAAAATTCCGTAAACTTTTAATTAGGTATAAATTTGATTTTCTTGTATATACACATTTAGCAAACGATATCGAAAT
>JAPZAG010000677.1:0-57179 GCA_027475135.1 Bactrocera correcta
CGAACGGAAGTTGGCATAAATCCATGGCGTCATAACGGCAGTGCATTTAGAATAGTTCCGTAATCTTATATTTAGGTATAAAGTCGATTTTCTTAAATTTACACAATAAGCAATCGATATCGAAATGCTTCAAATCATTAGTTTAACATATTTAAGTTAATACATTTTTTTTGGCTTACTGAAGTCTACACAAAGACTTAGCGGTATAACGGCATTGCATTTAGGAAAATTCCGTAATCTTATATTTAGGTGTAAAGTCGATTTTCTTGTATATTCTTTTAGCAATCGATATCGAAATGCTTCAAATCATTAGTTTAACATATTTAAGTTATTAAACCTTCTTTTCCGAACTGAAGTTGGCACAAATCCATGGCGGCATAACGGCAGTGCATTCAGAATTATTCCGTAATCTTATATTTAGGTATAAAGTCGATTTTCTTGCATATATGCATTTGGCAATCGATATCGAAATGCTTCAAATCATTTGTTTAACATATTTAAGTTAATTAACCCTCTTTATCTTATTAAAGTCTACAAAAGCCTTAACGGCATAACGGCAGTGCATTTGGAAGAATTCCGTAATCTTATATTTAGGTATAAAGTCGATTTTCTTGTATATACTCATTTAGCAATCGATATCGAAATGCTTCAAATAACTGGTTTAACATATTTAATTTAATAAACCTTCTTTACCTAACTGAAGTTAACATAAAACCATAACGGTATAACGGCAGTGCATTTGGAAGAATTCCGTAGTCTGATATTTAGGTATTAAGTCGATTTTCTTGTATATACACATTTAGCAATCGATATCGAAATGCTTCAAATCATTAGTTTAACATATTTAAGTTAATTAACCTTCTTTAACATATCGAAGTTGATATAAAGCCATGGCGGCATAACGACAGTACATTTGGAAGAATTCCGTAATCTTATATTTAGGTAGAAAGTCGATTTTCTTGTAAATATGCATTAAGCAATCGATTTTTAAATGCTTCAAATAACTGGTGTAACATATCTAAGTTAATAAACCTTCTTAAACGAACTGAAGTTAAATTAAAGCCATAACGGCATAACGGCAGTGCATTTAGAAGAATTAAGTAACCTTATATTTAGGTATAAAGTCGATTTTCTTGTATATACTCATTTAGCAATCGATAGCGGAATGCTTCAAATCATTAGTTTAACATATTTAAGTTAACAAACCTACCTTAGCGCACTGAAGTTAACACAAAGCCATGGCGGCATAACGGCAGTGCATGTAGAAGAATTCCGTAATCTTCTATTTAGGTATAAATTCGATTTTTTTGTATATGCTTATTTAGCAATCGATATCGAAATGCTTCAAATCATTAGTTTAACATATTTAAGTTAATTAACCTTCTTTAACGAACAGAAGTTAACATAAAGCCATAACGGCATGACGGCAGTGCATTTAGAAGAATTGCGTAATCTTATATTTAGGTATAAAGTCGATTTGCTTGTATATACACATTTAGCAATCGATATCGAAATGCTTCAAATAACTGGTTTAATAAAGCTTCTTTAACGCACTAAAGTTAAGATAAAGCCATAACGGTATAACGGCAGTGCATTTAGAAGAATTCCGTAATCTTATATTTAGGTATAAAGTCGATTTTCTTGTATATATGCATTAAGCAATCGATATCGAAATGCTTCAAATAACTGGTTTAATAAAGCTTCTTTAACGCACTAAAGTTAAGATAAAGCCATGGCGGCATAACGGCAGTGCATGTAGAAGAAATCCGTAATCTTATATTTAGGTATAAATTCGATTTTTTTGTATATACACATTTAGCAATCGATATCGAAATGCTTCAAATCTTTAGTTTAACATATTTAAGTTAATTATCCTTCTTTAACGTATTGAAGTTGATATGAAGCCATGGCGGCATAACGACAGTACATTTGGAAGAATTCCGTAATCTTATATTTAGGTATAAAGTCGATTTTCTTGTATATATGCATTAAGCAATCGATATCGAAATGCTTCAAATAACTGGTTTAATAAAGCTTCTTTAACGCACTAAAGTTAAGATAAAGCCATAACGGTATAACGGCAGTGCATTTAGAAGAATTCCGTAATCTTATATTTAGGTATTAAGTCGATTTTCTTGTATATATGCATTTAGCAATCGATTTTGAAATGCTTCAAATCATTAGTTTAACATATTTAAGTTAACAAACCTACTTTAACGCACTGAAGTTAACACAAGGCCATGGCGGCATAACGGCAGTGCATGTAGAAGAAATCCGTAATCTTACATTTAGGTATAATGTCGATTTTCTTGCATATGCACATTTAGCAATCGATATCGAAATGCTTCAAATCATTAGTTTAACATATTTAAGTTAACTTACCCTCTTTATCTTACTGAAGTCAACAAACGCCTTAACGGCATAACGGCAAAGCATTAAGAAGAATTACATAATCTTATATTTAGGTATAAAGTCGATTTTGTTGTGTATATTCATTAAGCAATCGATTTCGAAATGCCTCAAATCATTAGTTTAACATATTTAAGTTAATTAACCCCCTTTATCTTACTGAAGTCTTCAAACGCCTTAACGGCATAACGGCAGTGCATGTAGAAGAATTCCGTTAGCTTATATTTAGGTATAAAGTCGATTTTGTTGTATATACGCATTTAGCAATCGATATCGAAATGCTTCAATTAACTGGTTTTACATATTTAAGCTAATTAACCCTCTTTATCTTAATGAAGTCTACAAAAGCCTTAACGGCATAACGGCAGTGCATTCGGAAGAATTCCGTTATCATATATTTAGGTATAAAGTTGATTTTCTTGTATACACACATTTATCAATCGATATCGAAATGCCTCAAATCATTAGTTTAACGTATTTAAGTTAATTAACCTTCTTTATCTTACTGAAGTCTACAAACATCTTAACAGCATATAGGCAAAGCATTTTGAAGAATAACGTTATCTTATATTTAGGTATAAAGTCGATTTTGTTGTATATACACATTTAGCAATCGATATCGAAATGCTTCAAATCATTAGTTTAACATATTTAAGCTTATTAACCCTCTTTATCTTACTAAAGTCTACAAAAGCCTTAACGGCATAACGACAAAGCATTTAGAAAAATTACGTAATCTTATATTTAGGTATAAAGTCGATTTTCTTGTATATAACCATTTAGCAATCGATATCAAAATGCTTCAAATCATTAGTTTAACATATTTAAGTTAATTAACCCCATTTATCTTACTGAAGTCTACAAACGGCTTAACGGCATAACGGCAAAGCATTTAGAAGAATTACGTAATCTTATATTTAGGTATAAAGTCGATTTTGTTGTATATACACATTTAGCAATCGATATCGAAATGCTTCAAATCATTATTTTAACATATTTAAGTTAATAAACTTTCTTTAACGAACTGAAGTTGGCATAAATCCATGGCGACATAACGGCAGTGCATTTAGAATAATTCCGTAATCTTATATTTAGGTATAAAGTTGATTTTCTTGTATACACACATTTATCAATCGATATCGAAATGCCTCAAATCATTAGTTTAACGTATTTAAGTTAATTAACCTTTTTTATCTTACTGAAGTTCACATAAAGCCATAACGGTACAACGGCAGTGCATTTGGGAGAATTTCGCAAGCTTATATTTAGGTATAAAGTCGATTTTGTTGTATATACACATTTAGCAATCGATATCGAAATGCCTCAAATCATTAGTTTAACATATTTAAGTTAATTAACCTTCTTTAACATATTGAAGTTGATATAAAGCCATGGCGGCATAACGACAGAACATTTGGAAGAATTCCGTAATCTTATATTTGGGTATAAATTCGATTTTCTTGTATATATGCATTTAGCAATCGATTTCGAAATGCTTCTATTAACTGGTGTAATATATCTAAGTTAATAAACCTTCTTTAACGAACTGAAATTAACATAAAGCCATAACGGTATAACGGCAGTGCATTTGGAAGAAATCCCTAATCTTGTATTTAGGTATAAAGTCGATTTTGTTGTATATACGCATTTAGCAATCGATATCAAAATGCTTCAAATCATTAGTTTAACAAGTTAAGTTAATTAACCTTCTTTGACGTATTGAGGTGATATAAAGCCATAGCGGCATAACGACAGTACATTTGGAAGAAATCCTTAATCTTATATTTAGGTATAAAGAAGATTTTTTTGTATATATGCATTTAGCAATCGATTTCGAAAATCTTCAAATCATTAGTTTAACATATTTAAGTTAATAAACCTTCTTTAACGAACAGAAGTTAACATAAAGCCATAACTGCATAACGGCAGTGCATTTAGAAGAATTCCGTAATCTTATATTTAGGTATAAAGTCGATTTTCTTGTATATACACATTTAGCGATCGATATCGAAATGCCTCAAATCATTAGTTTAACATATTTAAGTTAATTAACCCTCTTTATCTTACTGAAGTCTACAAACGCCTTAAAGGCATAACGGCAAAGCATTTAGAAGAATTACGTAATCTTATATTTAGGTATAAAGTCGATTTTCTTGTATATACTGATTTAGCAATTGATATCGAAATGCTTCAAATCATTAGTTTGACATATTTAAGTTAACAAACCTACTTTAACGCACTGAAGTTAACACAAAGCCATGGCTGCGTAACGGCAGTGCATGTAGAAGAAATCCGTAATCTTATATTTAGGCATAAATTCGATTTTTTTGTATATACACATTTAGCAATCGATATCTAAATGCTTCAAATCATTAGTTTAACATATTTAAGTTAGTTAACCTTTTTTAACGTATTGAAGTTGATATAAAGCCATGGTGGCATAACGACAGTACATTTGGAAGAATTCCGTAATCTTATATTTAGGTATAAAGCCGATTTTCTTGTATATATGCATTAAGCAAACGATATCGAAATGCTTCAAATAACTGGTTTAACATATTTAAGTTAATAAAGCTTCTTTAACGCACTGAAGTTAACATAAAGCCATGGCGGCATAACGGCAGTGCATTTAGAAGAATTCCGTAAGCTTAGATTTCGGTATAAAGTCGATTTTCTTGAATATATGCATTAAGCAATCGATTTCGAAATGCTTTAAATCATTAGTTTAACATATTTAAGTTAATTAACCCTCTTTATCTTACTGAAGTCTACAAACGGCTTAACGGCTTAACGGCATAACAGCAAAGCATTTAGAAGAATTACGTTATCTTATATTTAGGTATAAAGTCGATTTTGTTGTATATACACATTTAGCAATCGATATCGAAATGCTTCAAATCATTAGTTTAACATATTTAAGTTAGTTAACCTTCTTTATCTTACTGAAGTTGTGCATTTGGGAGAATTTTGTAATCTTATATTTAGGTATAATATCGATTTTGTTGTATATACACATTTAGCAATCGATATCGAAATGCCTCAAATCATTAGTTTAACTTATTTAAGTTAACTAACCTTCTTTAACATATTGAAGTTTATATAAAGCCATGGCGGCATAACGACTGTACATTTGGAAGAATTCCGTAATCTTATATTTAGGTATAAAGTGGATTTTCTTGTATATATGCATTAAGCAATCGATTTCGAAATGCTTCAAATAACTGGTGTAACATATCTAAGTTAATAAACCTTCTTTAACGAACTGAAGTTAACATAAAGCCATAACGAAATAACGGCAGTGCATTTAGAAGAATTCCGTAAGCTTATATTTAGGTATAAAGTCGATTTTGGTGTATATATGCACTAAGCAATCGATATCGAAATGCCTCAAATAATTAGTTTAACATATTTAAGTTAATTAATCTTCTTTAAAATATTGAAGTTGATATAAAGCCATGGCGGCACAACGACGGTACATTTGGAAGAATTCCGTAATCTTATATTTAGGTATAAAGTCGATTTTCTTGTATATATGCATTAAGCAATCGATTTCGAAATGCTTCTAATAACTGGTGTAACATATCTAAGTTAATAAACCTTCTTTAACGAACTGAAGTTAACATAAAGCCATAACGGCATAACGGCAGTGCATATAGAAGAATTCCGTAAGCTCATATTTAAGTATAAAGTCGATTTTCTTGTATTTACACATTTAACAATATATATCGAAATGCTTCAAATCATTAGTTTAACATATTTAAGTTAATTAACCCCCTTTATCTTACTGAAGTCTACAAACGCCTTAACGGCATAACGGCAGTGTATGTAGAAGAATTCCGTTATCATATATTTAGGTATAAAGTCGATTTTCTTGTATATACACATTTAGCAATCGATATCGAAATGCCTCAAATCATTAGTTTAACATATTTAAGTTAATTAACCCCCTTTATCTTACTGAAGTCTACAAACGTCTTAACGGCATAACGGCAGTGTATGTAGAAGAATTCCGTTATCATATATTTAGGTATAAAGTCGATTTTCTTGTATATACACATTTAGCAATCGATATCGAAATGTTTCAAATCATTAGTTTAATATATGTAAGTTAATTAACCCTCTTTATCTTACTGAAGTCTACAAACGCCTTAAAGGCATAACGGCAAAGCATTTACAAGAAGTACATAATCTTTTAATTAGGTATAAAGTCGATTTTCTTGTAATACTCATTTAGTAATCGATATCGAAATGCTTCAAATCATTAGTTTGACATATTTAAGTTAACAAACCTACTTTAACGCACTGAAGTTAACACAAAGCCATGGCGACATAACGGCAGTGCATGTAGAAGGAATCCGTAATCTTATATTTAGGTTTAAATTCGATTTTTTTGTATATACACATTTAGCAATCGATATCTAAATGCTTCAAATCATTAGTTTAACATATTTAAGTTAATTAACTTTTTTTAACGTATTGAAGTTGATATAAAGCCATGGTGGCATAACGACAGTACATTTGGAAGTATTCCGTAATCATATATTTAGGTATAAAATCGATTTTCTTGTATATATACATTAAGCAAACGATTTCGAAATGCTTCAAATAACTAGTGTAACATATTTTAGTTAATAAACCTTCTTAACCGAACTGAAGTTAACATAAAGCCATAACGGCAGTGCATTTAGAAGAATTCCGTAATCTTATATTTAGGTATAAAGTCGATTTTCTTTTATATACACACTCAGCAATCGATATCGAAATGCCTCAAATCATTAGTTTAACATATTTAAGTTAATTAACCCTCTTTATCTTACTGAAGTCTACAAACGCCTTAACAACATAACGGCAAAGCATTTAGAAGAATTACGTTATCTTATATTTAGGTATAAAGTCGATTTTCTTGTATATACTGATTTAGCAATCGATATCGAAATGCTTCAAATCATTAGTTTGACATATTTAAGTTAATAAACCTACTTTAACGCACTGAAGTTAACACAAAGCCATGGCGACATTACGGCAGTGCATGTAGAAGAAATCCGTAATCTTATATTTAGGTATAAATTCGATTTTTTTGTATACTTACATTTAGCAATCGATATCTAAATGCTTCAAATCATTTGTTTAACATATTTAAGTTAATTAACCTTTTTTAACGTATTGAAGTTGATATAAAGCCATGATGGCATAACGACAGTACATTTGGAAGAATTCCGTAATCATATATTTAGGTATAAAGTCGATTTTCTTTTATATATGAATTAAGCAATCGGTATCGAAATGCTTCAAATAACTGGTTTAACATATTTAAGTAAATAAAGCTTCTTTAACGCACTGAAGTTAACATAAAGCCATGGCGGCCTAACGGCAGTGCATTTAGAAGAATTCCGTAAGCTTATATTTAGGTATAAATTCGATTTTGTTGTATATACACATTTAGCAATCGATATCTAAATGCTTAAAATAATTAGTTTAACATATTTAAGTTAATTAACCTTTTTTAACGTATTTAAGTTGATATAAAGCCATGGTGGCATTACGACAGTACATTTGGAAGAGTACCGTACTCTCATATTTAGGTATAGAGTCGATTTTCTTGTATATACTCATTTAGCAATCGATATTGAAATGCCTCAAATCATTAGTTTAACATATTTAAGTTAATTAACCCTCTTTATCTTACTGAAGTCTACAAACATCTTAACGGCATAACGGCAAAGCATTTAGAAGAATTACGTAAGCTTATATTTAGGTATAAGGTCGATTTTCTTGTATATACTCATTTAGCAATCGATATAGAAATGCTTCAAATCATTAGTTTAACATATTTAAGCTAATTAACCCTCTTTATCTTACTGAAGTCTACAAACGTTTTAACGGCATAACGGCAAAGCAGTTAGAAGAATTCCGTAATCTTATATTTAGGTAAAAAGTCGATTTTCTTGTATATACACATTTAGCAATCGATATCGAAATGCCTCAAATCATTAGTTTAATATATTTTAGTTAATTAACCGTCTTCAACGTATTGAAGTTGACATAAAGCCATGGCGGCATAACGACAGTACATTTGGAAGAATTCCGTAATCTTATATTTAGGTATAAAGTCGATTTTCTTGTATATATGCATTAAGCAATTGATTTCGAAATGCTTCAAATCATTAGTTTGACATATTTAAGTTAACAAGCCTATTTTAACGCACTGAAGTTAACACAAAGCCATGGCGGTATAACGGCAGTGCATGTAGAAGAAATCCGTAATCTTATATTTAGGCATATGGTCGATTTTCTTGAATATATGCATTAAGCAATCGATTTCGAAATGCTTCAAATCATTAGTTTAACATATTTAAGTTAATTAACCCTCTTTATCTTACTGAAGTCTACAAACGGCTTAACGGCTTAACGGCATAACAGCAAAGCATTTAGAAGAATTACGTTATCTTATATTTAGGTATAAAGTCGATTTTGTTGTATATACACATTTAGCAATCGATATCGAAATGCTTCAAATCATTAGTTTAACATATTAAAGCTAATTAACCCTCTTTATCTTACTAAAGTCTACAAAAGCCTTAACGGTGTAACGGCAGTGCATTTGGAAGAATTCCGTAATCTTATATTTAGGTATAAATTCGATTTTCTTGTATATACACATTTAGCAATCGATATCGAAATGCTTCAAATCATTAGTTTAACATATTTAAGTTAGTTTACCTTCTTTATCTTACTGAAGTTTACATAAAGCCATAACAGTATAATGGCAGTGCATTTGGGAGAATTTCGTAATCTTATATTTAGGTATAATGTCGATTTTGTTGTATATACACATTTAGCAATCGATATCGAAATGCCTCAAATCATTAGTTTAACTTATTTAAGTTAATTAACCTTCTTTAACATATTGAAGTTTATATAAAGCCATGGCGACATAACGACAGTACATTTGGAAGAATTCCGTAATCTTATATTTAGGTATAAAGTCGATTTTATTGTATATATGCATTAAGCAATTGATTTCGAAATGCTTCAAATATTTGGTGTAACATATCTAAGTTAATAAACCTTCTTTAACGAACTGAAGTTAACATAAAGCCATAACGAAATAACGGCAGTACATTTAGAAGAATTCCGTAGCTTATATTTAGGTATAAAGTCGATTTTGTTGTATATATGCATTTAGCAATCGATATCGAAATGCCTCAAATCATTAGTTTAACATATTTAAGTTAATTAATCTTCTTTAAAATATTGAAGTTGATATAAAGCCATAACGGAATAACGGCAGTGCATTTAGAAGAATTCCGTAAGCTCATATTTAAGTATAAAGTCGATTTTGTTGTATATACGCATTTAGCAATCGATATCGAAAGGCTTCAAATCATTAGTTTAACAAGTTACGTTAATTAACCTTCTTTAACGTATTGAAGGTGATATAAAGCCATAACGGCATAACGACAGTACATTTGGAATAATTCCGTAATCTTATATTTAGGTATAAAGAAGATGTTCTTGTATATATGCATTTAGCAATCGATTTCGAAAATCTTCAAGTCATTAGTTTAACATATTTAAGCTAATTAACCCTCTTTATCTTACTAAAGTCTACAAACGCCATAACGGTATAACGGCATTGAATTTGAAGAATTCCGTAAACTTATATTTTGGTATAAAGTCGATTTTCTTGTATATACTCATTTAGCAATCGATATCGAAATGCTTCAAATCATTAGTTTAACATAATTAAATTAATAAACCTTCTTTAACTAACTGAAGTTGATATAAAGCCATAACGGTATAACGGCAGTGCATTTGAAGAATTCCGTAATCTTATATTTAGGTATAAAGTAGATTTTGTTGCATATATGCATTAAGCAATCGATTTCGAAAATCTTCAAATCATTAGTTTAACATATTTAAGTTAACAAACCTACTTTAACGCACTGAAGTTAACACAAAGCCATGGCGGCATAACGGCAAAATGCTTCAAATCATTAGTTTAACATATTTAAGTTAACAAACCTACTTTAACGCACTGAAGTTGACACAAAGCCATGGCGGCATAATGGCTTATATTTAGGTATAAATTCGATTTTTTTGTATATACACATTTAGCAATCGATATCGAAATGCTGCAAATCATTAGTTTAACATATTTAAAATAATTAACCTTCTTTAACGTATTGAAGTTGATACAAACAATGGCGGCATAACGGCAGTGCATTTAGAAGAATTCCGTAATCTTATATTTAGGTATAAAGTCGATTTTGTTGTATATACACATGTAGCAACCGATATCGAAATGCTTCAAATAACAGGTTTAGCATATTTCGGTTAATTTACCTTCTTTATCTTATTGAAGTTTACATAAAGCCATAGCGGCATAACGGCAGTATGTTTGGGTGAATTCCGTAATCTTTTATTTAGGTATAAAATCGGTTTTCTTGTATATACACATTTAGCAACCGATATAGAAAAGTTTCAGCTCATTAGTTTATCATATTTAAGTAAATAAACCTTCTTTAACGATCTGAAGTGGGCATACAGCCATGGAGGCATAACGGCAGTGCATGTAGAAGAACTCATTAATCTTATATTTAGGTACGAAGTCGATTTTCTTGTATATACATATTTAGCTATCGATATCTAAATGCTTCAAATCATTAGTTTCACATATTAAGTTAATAAACATTTTTTAGCTTACTGAAGTCTACATAAAGGCTTAACGGTATAACGGCAGTGCATTTAGAAGAATTCCGTAATGTTATAATTTTATATTTAGGTGTAAAGTCGATTTTCTTGCATTTACACATTTAGCAGTCGATATCAAAATACTTCAAATCATTAGTTTAACATATTTAAGTTAATTAACCTTCTTTAACGTATTGAAGTTGACATAAAGCCATAGCGGCATAACGACAGTACATTTGGAAGAATTTCGTAATCTTATATTTAAATATAAAGTCAATTTTCTTGTATATACACATTTAGCTATCGATATCTAAATGCTTCAAATCATTAGTTTAACATATTAAGTTAATAAACATTTTTTAGCTTACTGAAGTCTACATAAAGCCTTAACGGCATAACGGCAGTGCATTTAGAAGAATTCCGTAATCTTATATTTAGGTATAAAGTCGATTTTGTTGTATATACGCATCTAGCAATCGATATTGAAATGCTTCTGATAACTGGTTTAACCTATTAAAGTTAATAAACCTTCTTTAGCGAACTGAAGTTGACATAAAGCCATGTCGGCATAACGGCAGTGCATTTAGAAGAATTCCGTAATCTTATATTAGGTATAAAGTCGATTTTCTTGTATATACACATTTAGCTATCGATATTGAATTGCTTCAAATCATTAGTTTAACAGATTTAAGTTAATTAACCTTCTTTATCTTACTGAAGTTTACATAAAGCAATAACGGCATAACGACAGTACATTTGGAAGAATTCCGTAATCTTATATTTAAATATAAAGTCAATTTTCTTGTATATACACATTAAGCTATCGATATCGAAATGCTTCAAATCATTAGTTTAACATATTAAGTTAATAAACATTTTTTAGCTCACTAAAGTCTACATAAAGCCTTAACGACATAACGGCAGTGCATTTAGAAGAATTCCGTTATCTTATATTTAGGTATAAATTCGATTTTCTTGTATATACACATTTAGCAATCTATATCGAAATGCCAAAAATCATTAGTTTAACATGTTTAAGTTAATAAACCTTCTTTAACGCACTGAAGTGTACCGTTAAAGCCAACTTCAGTTCTATGCTTCATAGCATTCGTTTAACATATTTAAGTTAGTTAACCTTCTTTAACGTAATGAAGGTGACATAAAGACATGGCGGCATAACGACAGTACATTTGGAAGAATTCCGTGATCTTATGTTTAGGTATAAATTCGATTTTCTTTTACATACACATTTAGCTATCGATATCGAAATGCTTCAAATCATTAGTTTAACAAATTTAAGTTAATTAACCTTCTTTAACGTATTGAAGTTGATATAAAGCCATGGCGGCATAACCACAGTACATTTGGAAGAATTCCGTAGTCTTATATTTAGGTATAAAGTCGATTTTCTGGTATATATGCATTAAGCAATCGATATCGAAATGCTTCAAATAACAGGATTAACATATTTAAGTTAATAAACCTTCTTTAACGAACTGAAGTTGGCTTAAGGCCATGGCGGCATAACGGCAGTGCATTTAGAAGAATTCCGCAATCTTATATTTAGGTATAAAGTCGATTTTGTTGTATATACATATTTAGCAATCGATATCGAGATGCTTCAACTCATTAGTTTAACATATTTAAGTTAATAAACCTTCTTTAACGAACTGAAGTTGGCATAAAGCTATGGCGGCATAACGGCAGTGCATGTAGAAGAATTCCGTTATCTTATATTTAGGTATAAAGTCGATTTTCTTGTATATACACATTTAGCAATCTATATCGAAATGCCAAAAATTATTAGTTTAACATGTTTAAGTTAAATAACCTTCTTTAACGCACTGAAGTGTACCGTTAAAGCCAACTTCAGTTCTATGCTTCATAGCATTCGTTTAACATATTTAAGTTAGTTAACCTACTTTAACGTAATGAAGGTGACATAAAGACATGGCGGCATAACGACAGTACATTTGGAAGAATTCCGTGATCTTATATTTAGGTATAAAATCGGTTTTCTTGTATATACACATTTAGCAACCGATATAGAAAAGCTTCAGCTCATTAGTTTATCATATTTAAGTAAATAAACCTCCTTTAACGATCTGAAGTGGGCATACAGCCATGGAGGCATAACGGCAGTGCATGTAGAAGAACTCAATAATCTTATATTTAGGTACGAAGTCGATTTTCTTGTATATACATATTTAGCTATCGATATCTAAATGCTTCAAATCATTAGTTTCACATATTAAGTTAATAAACATTTTTTAGCTTACTGAAGTCTACATAAAGCCTTAACGGTATAACGGCAGTGCATTTAGAAGAATTCCGTAATGTTATAATTTTATATTTAGGTGTAAAGTCGATTTTCTTGCATTTACACATTTAGCAGTCGATATCAAAATGCTTCAAATCATTAGTTTAACATATTTAAGTTAATTAACCTTCTTTAACGTATTGAAGTTGACATAGAGCCATAGCGGCATAACGACAGTACATTTGGAAGAATTCCGTAATCTTATATTTAAATATAAAGTCAATTTTCTTGTATATACACATTTAGCTATCGATATCTAAATGCTTCAAATCATTAGTTTAACATATTAAGTTAATAAACATTTTTTAGCTTACTGAAGTCTACATAAAGCCTTAACGGCATAACGGCAGTGCATTTAGAAGAATTCCGTAATCTTATATTTAGGTATAAAGTCGATTTTGTTGTATATACGCATCTAGCAATCGATATCGAAATGCTTCTGATAACTGGTTTAACCTATTAAAGTTAATAAACCTTCTTTAGCGAACTGAAGTTGACATAAAGCCATGTCGGCATAACGGCAGTGCATTTAGAAGAATTCCGTAATCTTATATTAGGTATAAAGTCGATTTTCTTGTATATACACATTTAGCTATCGATATTGAATTGCTTCAAATCATTAGTTTAACAGATTTAAGTTAATTAACCTTCTTTATCTTACTGAAGTTTACATAAAGCAATAACGGCATAACGACAGTACATTTGGAAGAATTCCGTAATCTTATATTTAAATATAAAGTCAATTTTCTTGTATATACACATTAAGCTATCGATATCTAAATGCTTCAAATCATTAGTTTAACATATTAAGTTAATAAACATTTTTTAGCTCACTAAAGTCTACATAAAGCCTTAGCGACATAACGGCAGTGCATTTAGAAGAATTCCGTTATCTTATATTTAGGTATAAATTCGATTTTCTTGTATATACACATTTAGCAATCTATATCGAAATGCCAAAAATCATTAGTTTAACATGTTTAAGTTAATAAACCTTCTTTAACGCACTGAAGTGTACCGTTAAAGCCAACTTCAGTTCTATGCTTCATAGCATTCGTTTAACATATTTAAGTTAGTTAACCTTCTTTAACGTAATGAAGGTGACATAAAGACATGGCGGCATAACGACAGTACATTTGGAAGAATTCCGTGATCTTATGTTTAGGTATAAATTCGATTTTCTTTTACATACACATTTAGCTATCGATATCGAAATGCTTAAAATCATTAGTTTAACAAATTTAAGTTAATTAACCCTCTTTAACGTATTGAAGTTGATATAAAGCCATGGCGGCATAACCACAGTACATTTGGAAGAATTCCGTAGTCTTATATTTAGGTATAAAGTCGATTTTCTGGTATATATGCATTAAGCAATCGATATCGAAATGCTTCAAATAACAGGATTAACATATTTAAGTTAATAAACCTTCTTTAACGAACTGAAGTTGGCTTAAGGCCATGGCGGCATAACGGCAGTGCATTTAGAAGAATTCCGCAATCTTATATTTAGGTATAAAGTCGATTTTGTTGTATATACATATTTAGCAATCGATATCGAGATGCTTCAACTCATTAGTTTAACATATTTAAGTTAATAAACCTTCTTTAACGAACTGAAGTTGGCTTAAGGCCATGGCGGCATAACGGCAGTGCATGTAGAAGAATTCCGTTGTCTTATATTTAGGTATAAAGTCGATTTTCTTGTATCTACACATTTAGCAACCTATATCGAAATGCATCAAATAACTGGTTTAGCATATTTAAGTTAATTAACATTCTTTATCTTACTGAAGTTTACATAAAGCAATAACGGCATAACGGCAGTATATTTATATGAATTCCGTTATCTTATGTTTAGGTATAAAGTCGATTTTGTTGTACATACACATTTAGCAAACGATATCGAAATGCTTCAAATCATTAGTTTAACATATTTAAGTTAGTTAACACTCTTTACCGTAATGAAGGTTATATAAAGCAATGGCGGCATAACGACAGTGCATTTAGAAGAATTCCGTAATCTTATATCTAGGTATAAAGTCGATTTTCTTGTATATATGCATTAAGCAATCGATATCGAAATGCTTTAAATAACTGGTTTAACATATTTAAGTTAATAAAACTTCTTTAACGAACTGAAGTTAACATAAAGCCATAACGGCATAACGGCAGTGCATTTAGAAGAATTCCGTTATCGTGTATTTATGTACAAAGTCGATTTTCTTAAATATTCACATTAAGCAATCGATAACGAAATGCTGCAAATCATTAGATTAACATAATTAAGTTAACTAACCTTCTTTATCTTACTGAAGTTTACATAAAGCCATAACGGCATAACGGCAGTATTATATGAATTCCGTTATCTTATATTTGGGTATAAAGTCGATTTTGTTGTACATACACATTTAGCAATCGATATCGAAATGCTTCAAATCATTAGTTTAACATATTTAAGTTAGCAAACCTTCTTTAACGCACTGAAGTTAACACAAAGCCATGGCGGCATAACGGCAAAATGCTTCAAATCATTAGTTTAACATATTTAAGTTAACAAACCTACTTTAACGCACTGAAGTTAACACAAAGCCATGGCGGCATAATGGCTTATATTTAGGTATAAATTCGATTTTTTTGTATATACACATTTAGCAATCGATATCGAATTGCTGCAAATCATTAGTTTAACATATTTAAAATAATTAACCTTCTTTAACGTATTGAAGTTGATACAAACAATGGCGGCATAACGGCAGTGCATTTAGAAGAATGCCGTAATCTTATATTTAGGTATAAAGTCGATTTTGTTGTATATACACATTTAGCAACCGATATCGAAATGCTTCAAATAACAGGTT
The DNA here is from genome assembly GCA_027475135.1 of Bactrocera correcta. Taxonomy (NCBI): domain Eukaryota; kingdom Metazoa; phylum Arthropoda; class Insecta; order Diptera; family Tephritidae; genus Bactrocera; species Bactrocera correcta. The sequence goes on from JAPZAG010000677.1 coordinate 16,285, forward strand.
TAGCATATTTCGATTAATTTACCTTCTTTATCTTATTGAAGTTTACATAAAGCCATAGCGGCATAACGGCAGTATGTTTGGGTGAATTCCGTAATCTTTTATTTAGGTATAAAATCGGTTTTCTTGTATATACACATTTAGCAACCGATATAGAAAAGCTTCAGCTCATTAGTTTATCATATTTAAGAAAATAAACCTTCTTTAACGATCTGAAGTGGGCATACAGCCATGGAGGCATAACGGCAGTGCATGTAGAAGAACTCAATAATCTTATATTTAGGTACGAAGTCGATTTTCTTGTATATACATATTTAGCTATCGATATCTAAATGCTTCAAATCATTAGTTTCACATATTAAGTTAATAAACATTTTTTAGCTTACTGAAGTCTACATAAAGCCTTAACGGTATAACGGCAGTGCATTTAGAAGAATTCCGTAATGTTATAATTTTATATTTAGGTGTAAAGTCGATTTTCTTGCATTTACACATTTAGCAGTCGATATCAAAATACTTCAAATCATTAGTTTAACATATTTAAGTTAATTAACCTTCTTTAACGTATTGAAGTTGACATAAAGCCATAGCGGCATAACGACAGTACATTTGGAAGAATTCCGTAATCTTATATTTAAATATAAAGTCAATTTTCTTGTATATACACATTTAGCTATCGATATCTAAATGCTTCAAATCATTAGTTTATCATATTAAGTTAATAAACATTTTTTAGCTTACTGAAGTCTACATAAAGCCTTAACGGCATAACGGCAGTGCATTTAGAAGAATTCGGTTATCTTATATTTAGGTATAAATTCGATTTTCTTGTGTATACACATTTAGCAATCTATATCGAAATGCCAAAAATCATTAGTTTAACATGTTTAAGTTAATAAACCTTCTTTAACGCACTGAAGTGTACCGTTAAAGCCAACTTCAGTTCTATGCTTCATAGCATTCGTTTAACATATTTAAATTAGTTAACCTTCTTTAACGTAATGAAGGTGACATAAAGACATGGCGGCATAACGACAGTACATTTGGAAGAATTCCGTGATCTTATGTTTAGGTATAAATTCGATTTTCTTTTACATACACATTTAGCTATCGATATCGAAATGCTTCAAATCATTAGTTTAACAAATTTAAGTTAATTAACCTTCTTTAACGTATTGAAGTTGATATAAAGCCATGGCGGCATAACCACAGTACATTTGGAAGAATTCCGTAATCTTATATTTAGGTATAAAGTCGATTTTCTTGAATATACTCATTTAGCTATCGATATCGACATGCTTCAAATCATTAGTTTAACCTATTTAAGTTAATAAACCTTCTTTAACGAACTGAAGTTGGCATAAAGCTATGGCGGCATAACGGCAGTGCATGTAGAAGAATTCCGTTATCTTATATTTAGGTATAAAGTCGATTTTCTGGTATATATGCATTAAGCAATCGATATCGAAATGCTTCAAATAACAGGATTAACATATTTAAGTTAATAAACCTTCTTTAACGAACTGAAGTTGGTTTAAGGCCATGGCGGCATAACGGCAGTGCATTTAGAAGAATTCCGCAATCTTATATTTAGGTATAAAGTCGATTTTGTTGTATATACATATTTAGCAATCGATATCGAGATGCTTCAACTCATTAGTTTAACATATTTAAGTTAATAAACCTTCTTTAACGAACTGAAGTTGGCATAAAGCTATGGCGGCATAACGGCAGTGCATGTAGAAGAATTCCGTTATCTTATATTTAGGTATAAATTCGATTTTCTTGTATATACACATTTAGCAATCTATATCGAAATGTCAAAAATCATTAGTTTAACATGTTTAAGTTAATTAGCCTTCTTTAACGCACTGAAGTGTACCGTTAAAGCCAACTTCAGTTCTATGCTTCATAGCATTCGTTTAACATATTTAAGTTAGTTTACCTACTTTAACGTAATGAAGGTGACATAAAGACATGGCGGCATAACGACAGTATATTTGGAAGAATTCCGTGATCTTATATTTAGGTATAAAATCGGTTTTCTTGTATATACACATTTAGCAACCGATATAGAAAAGCTTCAGCTCATTAGTTTATCATATTTAAGTAAATAAACCTCCTTTAACGATCTGAAGTGGGCATACAGCCATGGAGGCATAACGGCAGTGCATGTAGAAGAACTCAATAATCTTATATTTAGGTACGAAGTCGATTTTCTTGTATATACATATTTAGCTATCGATATCTAAAAGCTTCAAATCATTAGTTTCACATATTAAGTTAATAAACATTTTTTAGCTTACTGAAGTCTACATAAAGCCTTAACGGTATAACGGCAGTGCATTTAGAAGAATTCCGTAATCTTATATTTAGGTATAAAGTCGATTTTGTTGTATATACGCATCTAGCAATCGATATCGAAATGCTTCAGATAACTGGTTTAACCTATTAAAGTTAATAAACCTTCTTTAGCGAACTGAAGTTGACATAAAGCCATGTCGGCATAACGGCAGTGCATTTAGAAGAATTCCGTAATCTTATATTAGGTATAAAGTCGATTTTCTTGTATATACACATTTAGCTATCGATATCGAATTGCTTCAAATCATTAGTTTAACATATTTAAGTTAATTAACCTTCTTTATCTTACTGAAGTTTACATAAAGCCAAAACGGTATAACGGCAGTGCATTTAGAAGAATTCCGTATTGTTATAATTTTATATTTAGGTATAAAGCCGATTTTCTTGTATATATGCATTAAGCAAACGATATCGAAATGCTTCAAATAACTGGTTTAACATATTTAAGTTAATTAACCTTCTTTATCTTACTGAAGTTTACATAAAGCAATAACGGCATAACGACAGTACATTTGGAAGAATTCCGTAATCTTATATTTAAATATAAAGTCAATTTTCTTGTATATACACATTTAGCTATCGATATCTAAATGCTTCAAATCATTAGTTTAACATATTAAGTTAATAAACATTTTTTAGCTCACTAAAGTCTACATAAAGCCTTAACGACATAACGGCAGTGCATTTAGAAGAATTCCGTTATCTTATATTTAGGTATAAATTCGATTTTCTTGTATATACACATTTAGCAATCTATATCGAAATGCCAAAAATCATTAGTTTAACATGTTTAAGTTAATAAACCTTCTTTAACGCACTGAAGTGTACCGTTAAAGCCAACTTCAGTTCTATGCTTCATAGCATTCGTTTAACATATTTAAGTTAGTTAACCTTCTTTAACGTAATGAAGGTGACATAAAGACATGGCGGCATAACGACAGTGCATTTGGAAGAATTCCGTGATCTTATGTTTAGGTATAAATTCGATTTTCTTTTACATACACATTTAGCTATCGATATCGAAATGCTTAAAATCATTAGTTTAACAAATTTAAGTTAATTAACCCTCTTTAACGTATTGAAGTTGATATAAAGCCATGGCGGCATAACCACAGTACATTTGGAAGAATTCCGTAGTCTTATATTTAGGTATAAAGTCGATTTTCTGGTATATATGCATTAAGCAATCGATATCGAAATGCTTCAAATAACAGGATTAACATATTTAAGTTAATAAACCTTCTTTAACGAACTGAAGTTGGCTTAAGGCCATGGCGGCATAACGGCAGTGCATTTAGGAGAATTCCGCAATCTTATATTTAGGTATAAAGTCGATTTTGTTGTATATACATATTTAGCAATCGATATCGAGATGCTTCAACTCATTAGTTTAACATATTTAAGTTAATAAACCTTCTTTAACGAACTGAAGTTGGCAAAGGCCATGGCGGCATAACGGCAGTGCATGTAGAAGAATTCCGTTGTCTTATATTTAGGTATAAAGTCGATTTTCTTGTATCTACACATTTAGCAACCTATATCGAAAAGCATCAAATAACTGGTTAAACATATTTAAGTTAATTAACCTTCTTTATCTTACTGAAGTTTACATAAAGCAATAACGGCATAACGGCAGTATATTTATATGAATTCCGTTATCTTATGTTTAGGTATAAAGTCGATTTTGTTGTACATACACATTTAGCAAACGATATCGAAATGCTTCAAATCATTAGTTTAACATATTTAAGTTAGTTAACATTCTTTACCGTAATGAAGGTTATATAAAGCCATGGCGGCATAACGACAGTGCCTTTAGAAGAATTCCGTAATCTTATATTTAGGTATAAAGTCGATTTTGTTGTATATATGCATTAAGCAATCGATATCGAAATGCTTCAAATAACTGGTTTAACATATTTAAGTTGATAAAACTTCTTTAACGAACTGAAGTTAACATAAAGCCATAACGACATAACGGCAGTGCATTTAGAAGAATTCCGTTATCATGTATTTATGTACAAAGTCGATTTTCTTAAATATTCACATTAAGCAATCGATAACGAAATGCTGCAAATCATTAGATTAACATAATTAAGTTAACTAACCTTCTTTATCTTACTGAAGTTTACATAAAGCCATAACGGCATAACGGCAGTATATTTATATGAATTCCGTTATCTTATATTTAGGTATAAAGTCGATTTTGTTGTACATACACATTTAGCCATCGATATCGAAATGCTTCAAATCATTAGTTTAACATATTTAAGTTAGTTAACCTTCTTTAACGTAATGAAGGTGATATAAAGCCATGGCGGCATAACGGCAGTGCATTTAGAAGAATTCCGTTATCGTATATTTATGTATAAAGTCGATTTTGTTGTATATACACATTTAGCAATCGATATCGAAATGCTTTAAATCATTAGTTTAACATATTTAAGTTAATTAGCCTTCTTTATCTTACTGAAGTGTACGTATAGCCATAACGGTATAACGGCAGTGCATTTAGAAGAAATCCGTAATCTTATATTAGGTATAAAGTCGATTTTCTTGTATATACACATTTAGCAATCGATAACGAAATGCTTCAAATCATTAGTTTAACATATTTAAGTTAATTAGCCTTCTTTATCTTACTGAAGTTGATATAAAGCCATGGCGGCATAACGGCAGTGCATGTAGAAGAACTCCGTAGTCTTATATTTAGGTATAAAGTCGATTTTGTTGTATATACACATAAGCAATCGATATCGAGATGCTTCAACTCATTAGTTTAATATATTTAAGTTAATTAACCTTCCTTATCTTACTGAAGTTTACATAAAGCCATAACGGCATAACGGCAGTATATTTATATGAATTCCGTTATCTTATATTTAGGTATAAAGTCGATGTTGTTGTACATACACATTTAGCAATCGATATTGAAATGCTTCAAATCATTAGTTTAATATATTTAAGTTAGTTCACCATCTTCAACGTAATGAAGGTGATATAAAGCCATGGCGGCATAACGACAGTGCATTTAGAAGAATTCCGTAATCTTATATTTAGGTATAAAGTCGATTTTGTTGTATATACGCATTTAGCAATCGATATCGAATTGCTGCAAATCATTAGTTTAACATATTTAAGTTAATTAACCTTCTTTAACGTATTGAAGTCGTTATAAATCCATGGCGCCATAAAGACAGTACATTTGGAAGAATTCCGTAATCTTATATTTAGGAATAAAGTCGATTTTGTTGTATATACACATTTAGCAATCGATATCGAAATGCTTTAAATCATTAGTTTAACATATTTATGTTAATTAACTTTCTTTAACGTAATGAAGGTGATATAAAGCCAAGGCGGCATAACGACAGTGCATGTAGAAGAATTTAGTAAGCTTATATTTAGGTATATAGTCGATTTTCTTGTACTTACACATTTAGCAATTGATATCGAAAATCTTCAAATCATTAGTTTAACATATTTAAGTTAGTTAACCTTCTTTAACGTAATGGAGGTGATATAAAGCCATGGCGGCATAACGACAGTGCATTTAGAAGAATTCCGTAATCTTATATTTAGGTATAAAGTCGATCTTGTTGTATATACGCATTTAGCAATCGATATCGAAATGCTTCAAATCATTCGTTTAACATATTTAAGTTAGTTAACCTTCTTTAACGTAATGAAGGTGATATAAAGCCATGGTGGCATAACGACAGTGCATTTAAAAGAATTCCGTAATCTTATATTTAGGTATAAAGTCGATTTTGTTGTATATACACATTTAGCAATCGATATCGAAATGCTTCAAATCATTAGTTTAACATATTTAAGTTAATTAACCTTCTTTATCTTACTGAAGTTTACATAAAGCCATAACGGCATAACGGCAGTGCATTTAGAAGAATTCCGTAATCTTATATTTAGGCATAAAGTCTATTTTCTTGTAAATACACTTTTATCTATCGATATCGAAATGCTTCAAATCATTAGTTTAACATATTTAAGTTAATTAACCTTCTTTAACGTATTGAAGTCGATATAAAGCCATGGCGGCATAACGACAGTTCATTTGGAAGATTTCCGTAATCTTATATTTAGGTATAAAGTCGATTTTCTTGTATATACACATTTAGCAATCGATATCGAAATGCTTCAAATAATTAGTTTAACATATTTAAGTTAGTTTACCTTCTTTAACGTATTGAAATTGATGTAAAGCGATGGCAGCATAACGACAATACATTTGGAAGAATTCCGTAGTCTTACATTTATATATAAATTTGATTTTCTTGTATACACACATATAGCAATCGATATCGAAATGCTTCAAATCATTAGTTTAACATATTTAAGTTAATAAACCTTCTTTAACGAACGGAAGTTGGCTTAAAGCCATGGCGGCATAACGGCAGTGCATTTGGAAGAATTCCGTAATCTTATATTTAGGTATAAAGTCGATTTTTTTGTTTATACACATTTAGCTATCGATATCGAAATGCTTCAATCATTAGTTTAACATATTAAGTTAATAAACATTTTTTAGCACACTGAAGTCTACATAAAGCCTTAACGGCATAACGGCAGTGCATTTAGAAGAATTCCGTATTGTTATAATTTTATATTTAGGTATAAAGTCGATTTTCTTGTATATACACATTTCGCAATCGATATCGAAATGCTTCAGATAACTGGCTTAACGTATTTAAGTTAATAAACCTCCTTTAGCGAACTGAAGTTGACATAAAGCCATAATTCCGTGGTCTTATATTTGGTCATAAAGTCGATTTTCTTGTATATATGCATTAAGCAATCGATATCGAAATGCTTCAAATAACTGGTTAACATATTTAAGTTAATAAACCTTCTTTAACTAACTGAAGTTAACACAAAACCATAACGGTATAACGGCAGTGCATTTAGAAGAATTCCGTTAACTTCTATTTAGGTAGAAAGTCGATTTTCTTGTATATAGCAATCGATATCGAAATGCCTCAAATCTTTAGTTTAATATATTTAAGTTAATTAACCCCCTTTATCTTACTGAAGTCTACAAACGCCTTAACGGCATAACGGCAGTGCATGTAGAAGAATTCCTTTATCAAATATTTAGGAATAAAGTCGATTTTCTTGTACATACACTTTTAGCAATCGATATCGAAATACCTCTTATTTGACTTATTTAAGTTAACAAACCTACTTTAACGCACTGAAGTTAACACAAAGCCCTGGCGGCATAACAGCAGTGCATGTAGAAGAATTCCGTTATCATATATTTAGGTATAAAGTCGATTTTTTTGTATATAGCAATCGATATCGAAATGCCTCAAATCATTAGTTTAATATATTTAAGTTAACTAACCCTCTCTATCTTACTGAAGTCTACAAACGCCTTAACGGCATAACGGCAAAGCATTTAGAAGAATCTCGTAATCTTATATTTAGGTATAAAGTCCATTTTCTTGTAAATACTCATTTAACAATCGAAATCAAAATGCTTCAAATCATTAGTTTTACATATTTAAGTTAACAAACCTACTTTAACGCACTGAAGTTAACACAAAGCCATGGCGGCATAACGGCAGTGCATGTAGAAGAATTCCGTTATCATATATTTAGGTATAAAGTCGATTTTCTTGTATATACTCATTTAGCAATCGATATCGAAATGCATCAAGTCACTAGTGTAACACATCTAAGTAATAAACCTTCTTAAACGAACTGAAGTTAACATAAAGCCATAACGGCATAACGGCAGTGCATTTAGAAGAATTCCGTTAACTTTAATTTAGGTAGAAAGTCGATTTTCTTGTATATATGCAATAAGCAATCTATTTCGAAATGCTTCAAGTAACTAGTGTAACATACCTAAGTTAATAAACCTTCTTAAACGAACTGAAGTTAACATAAAGCCATAACGGCATAACGGCAGTGCCTTTGGAAGAATTCTGTTATCTTATATTTAGGTATAAAGTCGATTTGTTGTGTATATGCATTTAGCAATCGATTTCGAAAATCTTCTAATCATTAGTTTAACATATTTAAGTTAATAAAGCTTCTTTAACGCACTGAAGTTAACATTAAGCCATGGCGGCATAACGGCAGTGCATTTAGAAAAATTCCGTCAGCTTATATTTAGGTATAAAGTCGATTTTGTTGTATATACACATTTAGCAATCGATATCTAAATGCTTCAAGTCATTAGTTTAACATATTTAAGTTAATTAACCTTTGTTAACGTATTGAAGTTGATGTAAAGCCATGGTGGCATAACGACAGTACATTTGGAAGAATTCCGTAATCTTTTATTTAGGTATAAAGTCGATTTTCTTGTATATATGCCTTAAGCAATCGATATCGAAATGCTTCAAATAACAGGTTTAGCATATTTCGATTAATTTACCTTCTTTATCTTATTGAAGTTTACATAAAGCCATAGCGGCATAACGGCAGTATGTTTGGGTGAATTCCGTAATCTTATATTTAGGTATAAAGTCGATTTTGTTGTATATACACATTTAGCAACCGATATCGAAATGCTTCAAATAACAGGTTTAGCATATTTCGATTAATTTACCTTCTTTATCTTATTGAAGTTTACATAAAGCCATAGCGGCATAACGGCAGTATGTTTGGGTGAATTCCGTAATCTTTTATTTAGGTATAAAATCGGTTTTCTTGTATATACACATTTAGCAACCGATATAGAAAAGCTTCAGCTCATTAGTTTATCATATTTAAGAAAATAAACCTTCTTTAACGATCTGAAGTGGGCATACAGCCATGGAGGCATAACGGCAGTGCATGTAGAAGAACTCAATAATCTTATGTTTAGGTACGAAGTCGATTTTCTTGTGTATACATATTTAGCTATCGATATCTAAATGCTTCAAATCATTAGTTTCACATATTAAGTTAATAAACATTTTTTAGCTTACTGAAGTCTACATAAAGCCTTAACGGTATAACGGCAGTGCATTTAGAAGAATTCCGTAATGTTATAATTTTATATTTAGGTGTAAAGTCGATTTTCTTGCATTTACACATTTAGCAGTCGATATCAAAATACTTCAAATCATTAGTTTAACATATTTAAGTTAATTAACCTTCTTTAACGTATTGAAGTTGACATAAAGCCATAGCGGCATAACGACAGTACATTTGGAAGAATTCCGTAATCTTATATTTAAATATAAAGTCAATTTTCTTGTATATACACATTTAGCTATCGATATCTAAATGCTTCAAATCATTAGTTTAACATATTAAGTTAATAAACATTTTTTAGCTTACTGAAGTCTACATAAAGCCTTAACGGCATAACGGCAGTGCATTTAGAAGAATTCGGTTATCTTATATTTAGGTATAAATTCGATTTTCTTGTGTATACACATTTAGCAATCTATATCGAAATGCCAAAAATCATTAGTTTAGCATGTTTAAGTTAATAAACCTTCTTTAACGCACTGAAGTGTACCGTTAAAGCTAACTTCAGTTCTATGCTTCATAGCATTCGTTTAACATATTTAAATTAGTTAACCTTCTTTAACGCAATGAAGGTGACATAAAGACATGGCGGCATAACGACAGTACATTTGGAAGAATTCCGTGATCTTATGTTTAGGTATAAATTCGATTTTCTTTTACACACACATTTAGCTATCGATATCGAAATGCTTCAAATCATTAGTTTAACAAATTTAAGTTAATTAACCTTCTTTAACGTATTGAAGTTGATATAAAGCCATGGCGGCATAACCACAGTACATTTGGAAGAATTCCGTAGTCTTATATTTAGGTATAAAGTCGATTTTCTGGTATATATGCATTAAGCAATCGATATCGAAATGCTTCAAATAACAGGATTAACATATTTAAGTTAATAAACCTTCTTTAACGAACTGAAGTTGGTTTAAGGCCATGGCGGCATAACGGCAGTGCATTTAGAAGAATTCCGCAATCTTATGTTTAGGTATAAAGTCGATTTTGTTGTATATACATATTTAGCAATCTATATCGAAATGTCAAAAATCATTAGTTTAACATGTTTAAGTTAATTAACCTTCTTTAACGCACTGAAGTGTACCGTTAAAGCCAACTTCAGTTCTATGCTTCATAGCATTCGTTTAACATATTTAAGTTAGTTTACCTACTTTAACGTAATGAAGGTGACATAAAGACATGGCGGCATAACGACAGTACATTTGGAAGAATTCCGTGATCTTATATTTAGGTATAAAATCGGTTTTCTTGTATATACACATTTAGCAACCGATATAGAAAAGCTTCAGCTCATTAGTTTATCATATTTAAGTAAATAAACCTCCTTTAACGATCTGAAGTGGGCATACAGCCATGGAGGCATATCGGCAGTGCATGTAGAAGAACTCAATAATCTTATATTTAGGTACGAAGTCGATTTTCTTGTATATACATATTTAGCTATCGATATCTAGAAGCTTCAAATCATTAGTTTCACATATTAAGTTAATAAACATTTTTTAGCTTACTGAAGTCTACATAAAGCCTTAACGGTATAACGGCAGTGCATTTAGAAGAATTCCGAAATGTTATAATTTTATATTTAGGTGTAAAGTCGATTTTCTTGCATTTACACATTTAGCAGTCGATATCAAAATGCTTCAAATCATTAGTTTAACATATTTAAGTTAATTAACCTTCTTTAACGTATTGAAGTTGACATAAAGCCATAGCGGCATAACGACAGTACATTTGGAAGAATTCCGTAATCTTATATTTAAATATAAAGTCAATTTTCTTGTATATACACATTTAGCTATCGATATCGAAATGCTTCAAATCATTAGTTTAACATATTAAGTTAATAAACATTTTTTAACTTACTGAAGTCTACATAAAGCCTTAACGGCATAACGGCAGTGCATTTAGAAGAATTCCGTAATCTTATATTTAGGTATAAAGTCGATTTTGTTGTATATACGCATCTAGCAATCGATATCGAAATGCTTCAGATAACTGGTTTAACCTATTAAAGTTAATAAACCTTTTTTAGCGAACTGAAGTTGACATAAAGCCATGTCGGCATAACGGCAGTGCATTTAGAAGAATTCCGTAATCTTATATTAGGTATAAAGTCGATTTTCTTGTATATACACATTTAGCTATCGATATCGAATTGCTTCAAATCATTAGTTTAACATATTTAAGTTAATTAACCTTCTTTATCTTACTGAAGTTTACATAAAGCCAAAACGGTATAACGGCAGTGCATTTAGAAGAATTCCGTATTGTTATAATTTTATATTTAGGTATAAAGCCGATTTTCTTGTATATATGCATTAAGCAAACGATATCGAAATGCTTCAAATAACTGGTTTAACATATTTAAGTTAATTAACCTTCTTTATCTTACTGAAGTTTACATAAAGCAATAACGGCATAACGACAGTACATTTGGAAGAATTCCGTAATCTTATATTTAAATATAAAGTCAATTTTCTTGTATATACACATTTAGCTATCGATATCTAAATGCTTCAAATCATTAGTTTAACATATTAAGTTAATAAACATTTTTTAGCTCACTAAAGTCTACATAAAGCCTTAACGACATAACGGCAGTGCATTTAGAAGAATTCCGTTATCTTATATTTAGGTATAAATTCGATTTTCTTGTATATACACATTTAGCAATCTATATCGAAATGCCAAAAATCATTAGTTTAACATGTTTAAGTAAATAAACCTTCTTTAACGCACTGAAGTGTACCGTTAAAGCCAACTTCAGTTCTATGCTTCATAGCATTCGTTTAACATATTTAAGTTAGTTAACCTTCTTTAACGTAATGAAGGTGACATAAAGACATGGCGGCATAACGACAGTACATTTGGAAGAATTCCGTGATCTTATGTTTAGGTATAAATTCGATTTTCTTTTACATACACATTTAGCTATCGATATCGAAATGCTTAAAATCATTAGTTTAACAAATTTAAGTTAATTAACCCTCTTTAACGTATTGAAGTTGATATAAAGCCATGGCGGCATAACCACAGTACATTTGGAAGAATTCCGTAGTCTTATATTTAGGTATAAAGTCGATTTTCTGGTATATATGCATTAAGCAATCGATATCGAAATGCTTCAAATAACAGGATTAACATATTTAAGTTAATAAACCTTCTTTAACGAACTGAAGTTGGCTTAAGGCCATGGCGGCATAACGGCAGTGCATTTAGAAGAATTCCGCAATCTTATATTTAGGTATAAAGTCGATTTTGTTGTATATACATATTTAGCAATCGATATCGAGATGCTTCAACTCATTAGTTTAACATATTTAAGTTAATAAACCTTCTTTAACGAACTGAAGTTGGCAAAGGCCATGGCGGCATAACGGCAGTGCATGTAGAAGAATTCCGTTGTCTTATATTTAGGTATAAAGTCGATTTTCTTGTATCTACACATTTAGCAACCTATATCGAAAAGCATCAAATAACTGGTTTAGCATATTTAAGTTAATTAACCTTCTTTATCTTACTGAAGTTTACATAAAGCAATAACGGCATAACGGCAGTATATTTATATGAATTCCGTTATCTTATGTTTAGGTATAAAGTCGATTTTGTTGTACATACACATTTAGCAAACGATATCGAAATGCTTCAAATCATTAGTTTAACATATTTAAGTTAGTTAACATTCTTTACCGTAATGAAGGTTATATAAAGCCATGGCGGCATAACGACAGTGCCTTTAGAAGAATTCCGTAATCTTATATTTAGGTATAATGTCGATTTTGTTGTATATATGCATTAAGCAATCGATATCGAAATGCTTCAAATAACTGGTTTAACATATTTAAGTTGATAAAACTTCTTTAACGAACTGAAGTTAACATAAAGCCATAACGGCATAACGGCAGTGCATTTAGAAGAATTCCGTTATCGTGTATTTATGTACAAAGTCGATTTTCTTAAATATTCACATTAAGCAATCGATAACGAAATGCTGCAAATCATTAGATTAACATAATTAAGTTAACTAAACTTCTTTATCTTACTGAAGATTACATCAAGCCATAACGGCATAACGGCAGTGTATTTATATGAATTCCGTTATCTTATATTTAGGTATAAAGTCGATTTTGTTGTACATACACATTTAGCCATCGATATCGAAATGCTTCAAATCATTAGTTTAACATATTTAAGTTAGTTAACCTTCTTTAACGTAATGAAGGTGATATAAAGCCATGGCGGCATAACGGCAGTGCATTTAGAAGAATTCCGTTATCGTATATTTATGTATAAAGTCGATTTTGTTGTATATACACATTTAGCAATCGATATCGAAATGCTTTAAATCATTAGTTTAACATATTTAAGTTAATTAGCCTTCTTTATCTTACTGAAGTGTACGTATAGCCATAACGGTAAAACGGCAGTGCATTTAGAAGAAATCCGTAATCTTATATTAGGTATAAAGTCGATTTTCTTGTATATACACATTTAGCAATCGATAACGAAATGCTTCAAATCATTAGTTTAACATATTTAAGTTAATTAACCTTCTTTAACGTATTGAAGTTGATATAAAGCCATGGCGGCATAACGGCAGTGCATGTAGAAGAACTCCGTAGTCTTATATTTAGGTATAAAGTCGATTTTGTTGTATATACACATAAGCAATCGATATCGAGATGGTTCAACTCATTAGTTTAATATATTTAAGTTAATTAACCTTCCTTATCTTACTGAAGTTTACATAAAGCCATAACGGCATAACGGCAGTATATTTATATGAATTCCGTTATCTTATATTTAGGTATAAAGCCGATTTTGTTGTACATACACATTTAGCAATCGATATTGAAATGCTTCAAATCATTAGTTTAATATATTTAAGTTAGTTCACCATCTTCAACGTAATGAAGGTGATATAAAGCCATGGCGGCATAACGAAAGTGCATTTAGAAGAATTCCGTAATCTTATATTTAGGTCTAAAGTCGATTTTGTTGTATATACGCATTTAGCAATCGATATCGAAAAGCTTAAAATCATTAGTTTAACATATTTAAGTTAATTAACCTTCTTTAACGTATTGAAGTCGTTATAAATCCATGGCGCCATAAAGACAGTACATTTGGAAGAATTCCGTAATCTTATATTTAGGAATAAAGTCGATTTTGTTGTATATACACATTTAGCAATCGATATCGAAATGCTTTAAATCATTAGTTTAACATATTTATGTTAATTAACTTTCTTTAACGTAATGAAGGTGATATAAAGCCAAGGCGGCATAACGACAGTGCATGTAGAAGAATTTAGTAAGCTTATATTTAGGTATATAGTCGATTTTCTTGTACTTACACATTTAGCAATTGATATCGAAAATCTTCAAATCATTAGTTTAACATATTTAAGTTAGTTAACCTTCTTTAACGTAATGGAGGTGATATAAAGCCATGGCGGCATAACGACAGTGCATTTAGAAGAATTCCGTAATCTTATATTTAGGTATAAAGTCGATCTAGTTGTATATACGCATTTAGCAATCGATATCGAAATGCTTCAAATCATTCGTTTAACATATTTAAGTTAGTTAACCTTCTTTAACGTAATGAAGGTGATATAAAGCCATGGCGGCATAACGACAGTGCATTTAAAAGAATTCCGTAATCTTATATTTAGGTATAAAGTCGATTTTGTTGTATATACGCATTTAGCAATCGATATCGAAAAGCTTAAAATCATTAGTTTAACATATTTAAGTTAATTAACCTTCTTTAACGTATTGAAGTCGTTATAAATCCATGGCGCCATAAAGACAGTACATTTGGAAGAATTCCGTAATCTTATATTTAGGAATAAAGTCGATTTTGTTGTATATACACATTTAGCAATCGATATCGAAATGCCTCAAATCATTAGTTTATCATATTTTAGTTAATCAACCTTTTTTAACGTATTGAAGTTGATATAAAGCCATGGTGGCATAACGACAGTACATTTGGAAGAATTCCGTAATCTTATATTTAGGTATAAAGACGATTTTCTTGTATATATGCATTAAGCAATCGGTATCGAAATGCCTCAAATCATTAGTTTAACATATTTACGTTAATTAAACCCCTTTATCTTACTAAAGTCTACAAACGCCTTAACGGCATAACGGCAGTGCATGTAGAAGAATTCCGTTATCATATATTTGGGTGTAAAGTCGATTTTCTTGTATATACACATTTAGCAATCGATATCGAAATGCCTCAAATCATTAGTTTAATATATTTAAGTTAATTAACCCACTCTTTCTTACTGAAGTCTACAAACGCCTTAACGGCATAACGGCAAAGCATTTAGAAGAATTCCGTAATCTTATACTTAGGTATAAAGTCCATTTTCTTGTATATACTCATTTAGCAATCGAAATCGAAATGCTTCAAATCATTAGTTTAACATATTTAAGTTAACAAACCTTCTTTAACGCACTGAAGTTAACACAAAGCCATGGCGGCATAACGGCAGTGCATGTAGAAGAATTCCGTAATCTTCTATTTAGGTATAAATTCGATTTTTTTGTATATACACATTTAGCAATCGATATCGAAATGCTTCAAATCATTATTTTAACATCTTTAAGTTAATTAACCTTTTTTAACGTATTGAAGTTGATATAAAGCCATGGTGGCATAACGACAGTACATTAGGAAGAATTCCGTAACCTTTTATTTAGGTATAAAGTCGATTTTGTTGTATATATGCATTAAGCAATCGATATCGAAATGCTTCAAATAACTGGTTTAACATATTTATGTTAACAAACCTTCTTTAACTAACTGAAGTTAACATATAGCCATAACGGTATAACGGCAAAGCATTTAGAAGAATTATGTAATCTTATATTTCGGTATAAAGTCGCTTTTCTTGTATATACTCATTTAGCAATCGAAATCGAAATGCTTCAAATCATTAGTTTAACATACTTAAGTTAATTAACCCTCTTTATTTTATTGAAGTCTACAAACATCTTAACGGCATAACGGCAAAGCATTTAGAAGAATTACGTAATCTTATATTTAGGTATAAAGTCGATTTTCTTGTATATACTCATTTAGCAACCGATATAGAAATGCTTCAAATCATTAGTTTAACATATTTAAGTTAATTAACCCTCTTTATCTTACTGAAGTCTACAAACGTTTTAACGGCATAACGGCAAAGCCTTTAGAAGAATTACGTAATCTTATATTTAGGTATAAAGTCGATTTTGTTGTATATACTCATTTAGCAATCGATATCGAAATGCTTCAAAGCATTAGTTTAACATATTTAAGCTAATTAACCCTCTTTATCTTACTAAAGTCTACAAAAGCCTTAGCGGCACAACGGCAGTGCATTTGGAAGAATTCCGTAATCTTATATTTAGGTATTAAGTCGATTTTCTTGTATACACACATTTAGCAATCGATATCGAAATGCCTCAAATCATTAGTTTAACATATTTAAGTAAATTAACCCTCTTTATCTTACAGAAGTCTACAAACGCCCTAATTGCATAACGGCAAAGCATTTAGAAGAATTACGTAATCTTATGTTTAGGTATAAAGTCGATTTTCTTGTATACACACATTTAGCAATCGATATCGAAATGCCTCAAATCATTAGTTTAACATATTTAAGTAAATTAACCCTCTTTATCTTACTTAATTCTACAAACGCCTTAATTGCATAACGGCAAAGCATTTGGAAGAATTCCGTAATCTTATATTTAGGTATTAAGTCGATTTTCTTGTAAACACACATTTAGCAATCGATATCGAAATGCCTCAAATCATTAGTTTAACATATTTAAGTAAATTAACCCTCTTTATCTTACTGAAGTCTACAAACGTTTTAACGGCATAACGGCAAAGCCTTTAGAAGAATTACGTAATCTTATATTTAGGTATAAAGTCGATTTTCTTGTACATACACAATTAGCAATCGATATCGAAATGCCTCAAATCATTAGTTTAACATATTTAAGTTAATTAACCCTCTTTATCTTACTGAAGTCTACAAACGCCTTAACGGCATAACGGCAAAGCATTTAGAAGAATTACGTTATCTTATATTTAGGTATAAAGTCGATTTTCTTGTATATATGCATTAAGCAATCGATATCGAAATGCTTCAAATAACTGGTTTAACATATTTAAGTTAATAAACCCTCTTTAACTAACTGAAGTTAACATAAAACCATAACGGTATAACGGCAAAGCATTAACAAGAATTACGTAATCCTATATTTAGGTATAAAGTCGATTTCCTTGTATATACACATTTAGCAATCGATATCGAAATGCCTCAAATCTTTAGTTTAATATATTTAAGTTAATTAACCCTCTTTATCTTACTGAAGACTACAAACGCATTAACGGCATAACGGCAGTGCATGTAGAAGAATTCCTTTATCATATATTTAGGTATAAAGTGGATTTTCTTGTATATACACATTAAGCAATCGATTTCGAAATGCTTCTAATAACTGGTGTAACATGTTTAAGTTAATAAACCTTCTTTAACTAACTGAAGTTAACATAAAACCATAACAGTATAACGGCAGTGCATTTGGAAGAATTCCGTAATCTTATATTTAGGTATAAGGAAGATTTTCTTGTATATATGCACTTAGCAATCGATTTTGAAAATCTTCAAATCATTAGTTTAACATATTTAAGTTAATAAAGCTTCTTTAACGCACTGAAGTTAACACAAAGCCATGGCGGCATAACGGCAGTTCATGTAGAAGAATTCCGTAATCTTATATCTAGGTATAAAGTCGATTTTCTTCTATATACACATTTAGCAATCGATATCGAAATGCCTCAAATCATTAGTTTATCATATTTTAGTTAATCAACCTTTTTTAACGTATTGAAGTTGATATAAAGCCATGGTGGCATAACGACAGTACATTTGGAAGAATTCCGTAATCTTATATTTAGGTATAAAGTCGATTTTCCTGTATATATGCATTAAGCAATCGATATCGAAATGCTTCAAATAACTGGTGTAACATGTTTAAGTTAATAAACCTTCTTTAACTAACTGAAGTTAAAATAAAACCATAACAGTATAACGGCAGTGCATTTGGGAAAAATTCCGTAATCTTATATTTAGGTATAAGGAAGATTTTTTTGTATATATGCACTTAGCAATCGATTTCGAAAATCTTCAGATCATTAGTTTAACATATTTAAATTAATAAAGCTTCTGTAACGCACTGAAGTTAACACAAAGCCATGGCGGCATAACGGCAGTTCATGTAGAAGAATTCCGTAATCTTATATTTAGGTATAAAATCGATTTTCTTCTATATACACATTTAGCAATCGATATCGAAATGCCTCAAATCATAAGTTTATCATAATTTAGTTAATTAACCATCTTTATCTTACTGAAGTCTACAAACGCCTAAACGGCATAACGGCAAAGCATTTAGAAGAATTCAGTAATCTTATACTTAGGTATAAAGTCCATTTTCTTGTATATACTCATTAAGCAATCGAAATCGAAATGCTTCAAATCATTAGTTTAACATATTTAAGTTAACAAACCTACTTTAGCGCACTGAAGTTAACACAAAACCATGGCGGCATAACGGCAGTGCATGTAGAAGAATTCTGTTATCGTATATTTAGGTATAAAGTCGATTTTCTTGTATATACTCATTTAGCAATCGATATCGAAATGCTTCAAATAACTAGTGTAACATATCTAAGTTAATAAACCTTCTTAAACGAACTGAAGTTACAATAAAGCCATGGCGGCATAACGGCAGTGCATTTAGAAGAATTCCGTAAGCTTATATTTAGGTATAAAGTCGATTTTGTTGTAAATACACATTTAGCAATCGATATCTAATGCTTCAAATCATTAGTTTAACATATTTAAGTTAATTAACCTTTCTTAACGTATTGAAGTTGATATAAAGCCTAAGCATAACGACAGTACATTTGGAAGAATTCCATAATCTTTTATTTAGGTATAATAATGATTTTGTTGTATATACACATTAAGCAATCGATATCGAAATTCTTCAAATAACTGGTTTAACATATTTAAGTTAACAAACCTTCTTTAACTAACTGAAGTTAACCTAAAGCCATAACGGTATAACGGCAGTGCATTTGGAAGAATTCCGTAATCTTCTATTTAGGTATTAAGTCGATTTTCTTGTATATACACATTTAGCAATCGATATCGAAATGCCTCAAATCAATAGTTTAACATATTTAAGTTAATTAACCCCCTTTATCTTACTGAAGTCTACAAACGCCTTAACGGCATAACCAGTGCATGTAGAAGAATTCCGTTATCATATATTTAGGTATAAATCGATTTTCTTGTACATAAACATTTAGCAATCGATATCGAAATGCCTCAAATCATTAGTTTAACATATTTAAGTGAATTAACCTTCTTTATCTTACTGAAGTCTACAAACGCTTTAACGGCATAACGGCAAAGCATTTAGAAGAATTACGTAATCTTATATTTAGGTATACAGTCGATTTTCTTGTATATACTCATTTAGCAATCGAAATCGAAATGCTTCAAATCATTAGTTTAACATATTTAAGATAATTAACCCTCTTTATCTTACTGAAGTCTACAAACGCTTTAACGGCATAACTGCATGTAGAAGGATTCCGTTATCATATATTTAGGTATAAAGTCGATTTTCTTGTACATACACATTTAGCAATCGATATCAAAATGCCTCAAATCATTAGTTTAACATATTTAAGTTAATTAACCCTCTTTATCTTACTGAAGTCTACAAGCGCTTTAATTGCATAACGGCAAAGCAATAAGAAGAATTACGTAATCTTATATTTAGGTATAAAGTCGATTTTCTTATATATACTCATTTAGCAATCGATATCGAAATGCC
Organism: Bactrocera correcta; assembly: GCA_027475135.1. Taxonomy (NCBI): domain Eukaryota; kingdom Metazoa; phylum Arthropoda; class Insecta; order Diptera; family Tephritidae; genus Bactrocera; species Bactrocera correcta. The sequence goes on from JAPZAG010000677.1 coordinate 36,576, forward strand.
TCAAATCATTAGTTTAACATATTTAAGTTAATTAACCCTCTTTATCTTACTGAATTCTACAAACGCCTTAACGGCATAACTGCATGTGGAAGAATTCCGTTATCATATATTTAGGTATAAAGTCGATTTTCTTGTACATACACATTTAGCAATCGATATCGAAATGCCTCAAATCATTAGTTTAACATATTTAAGTTAATTAACCCTCTTTATCTTACTGAAGTCTACAAACGCCTTAATTGCATAACGGCAAAGCATTTAGAAGAATTACGTAATCTTATATTTAGGTATAAAGTCGATTTTCTTGTATATATGCATTAAGCAATCGATATCGAAATGCTTCAAATAACTGGTTTAACATATTTAAGTTAATAAACCTTCTTTAACTAACTGGAGTTAACATAAAAGTATAACGGTATAACGGCAGTGCATTTGGAAGAGTTGCGTTATCTTATATTTAGGTATAAAGTCGATTTTCTTGTATATACACATTTAGCAATCGATATCGAAATGCCTCAAATCATTAGTTTAACATATATAAGTTAATTAATCTTCTTTAACATATTGAAGTTCATATAAAGCCATGGCGGCATAACTACAGTACATTTGGAAGAACTCCGTAATCTTATATTTTGGTATAAAGTCGATTTTCTTGTATATATGCATTAAGCAATCGATTTCGAAATGCTTCCAATAACTGGTGCAACATATCTAAGTTAATAAACCTTCTTTAACGAACTGAAGTTAACATAAAGCCATAACGGCAGTGCATTTAGAAGAATTCCGTAAGCGTATATACCTAAATATATGGCGGCATAACGACAGTACATTTGGAAGAATTCCGTAATCTTATATTTAGGTATAAAGTCGACTTTCTTGTATATATGCATTAAGCAATCGATATCGAAATGCTTCAAATAACTGGTTTAACATATTTAAGTTAATAAACCTTCTTTAAATAACTGAAGTTAACATAAAACCATAACGGTATAACGGCTGTGCATTTGGAAGAATTCCGTAATCTTATATTTAGGTATAAAGTCGATTTTCTTGTATATACACATTTAGCAATCGATATCGAAATGCTTCAAATCATTAGTTTAACATATTTAAGTTAATTAACCCCCTTTATCTTACTGAAGTCTACAAGCGCCTTAACGGCATAACGGCAGTGCATAAAGAAGAATTCCGTTATCATATATTTAGGTATAAAGTCGATTTTCTTGTATATATGCATTAAGCAATCAATTTCGAAATGCTTCTAATAACTGGTGTAACATATCTAAGTTAATAAACCTTCTTTAACGAACTGAAGTTAACCTAAAGCCATAACGGCAGTGCATTTAGAAGAATTCCGTAAGGGTATATTTAGGTATAAAGTCGATTTTGTTGTATATTCACATTTAGCAATCGATATCGAAATGCCTAAAATCATTAGTTTAACATATTTAAGTTAATTAACCTTCTTTAACATATTGAAGTTCATATAAAGCCATGGCGGCATAACGACAGTACATTTGGAAGAATTCCGTAATCTTATATTTAGGTATATGGAAGATTTTCTTGTATATATGCACTTAGCAATCGATTTCGAAAATCTTCAAATCATTAGTTTAACATATTTAAGTTAATAAAGCTTCTTTAACGCACTGAAGTTAACACAAAGCCATGGCGGCATAACGGCAGTTCATGTAGAAGAATTCCGTATTATTATATTTAGGTATAAAGTCGATTTTCTTCTATATACACATTTAGCAATCGATATCGAAATGCCTCAAATCATTAGTTTATCATATTTTATTTAATTAACCTTTTTTGACGTATTGAAGTTGATATAAAGCCATGGTGGCATAACGACAGTACATTTGGAAGAATTCCGTAATCTTATATTTAGGTATAAAGTCGATTTTCTTGTATATATGCATTAAGCAATCGATATCGAAATGCTTAAAATAACTGGTTTAACATGTTTAAGTTAATAAACCTTCTTTAACTAACTGAAGTTAACATAAAACCATAACGGTATAACGGCAGTGCATTTGGAAGAATTCCGTAACCTTATATTTAGGTATAAAGTCGATTTTCTTGTATACACATTTAGCAATCGATATCGATATGCCTCAAATCATTAGTTTAACATATTTAAGTTAATTAACCATCTTTATCTTACTGAAGTCTACAAACGCCTTAACGGCATAACGGCAGTGCATGTAGAAGAATTCCGTTATCATATATTTGGGTATAAAGTCGATTTTCTTGTATATACACATTTAGCAATCGATATCGAAATGCCTCTAATCATTAGTTTATCATATTTAAGTTAATTAACCCACTCTACCTTACTGAAGTCTACAAACGCCTTAACGGCATAACTGCAAAGCATTTAGAAGAATTCCGTAATCTTATGCTTAGGTTTAAAGTCCACTTTCTTGTATATACTCATTTAGCAATCGAAATCGAAATGCTTCAAATCATTAGTTTAACATATTTAAGTTAACAAACATACTCTAATGCACTGAAGTTAACACAAAGCCATGGCGGCATAACGGCAGTGCATGTAGAAGAATTCCGTTATCATATATTTAGGTATAAAGTCGATTTTCTTGTATATACTCATTTAGCAATCGATATCGAAATGCTTCAAATAACTAGTGTAACATATCTAAGTTAATAAACCTTCTTAAACGAACTGAAGTTAACATAAAGCCATAACGGCATAACGGCAGTGCATTTGGAAGAATTCCGTAATCTTATATTTAGGTATAAAGTCGATTTTGTTGTGTATATGCATTTAGCAATCGGTTTCGAAAACTTTCAAATCATAAGTTTAACATATTTAAGTTAATAAAGCTTCTTTAACGCAACGAAGTTAACATAAAGCCATGGCGGCATAACGGCAGTGCATTTAGAAGAATTCCGTAAGCTTATATTTAGGTATAAAGTCGATTTTGTTGTAAATACACATTTAGCAATCGATATCTAATGCTTCAAATCATTAGTTTAACATATTTAAGTTAATTAACCTTTTTTAACGTATTGAAGTTGATATAAAGCCATGGTGGCATAACGACAGTACATTTGGAAGTATTCCGTAATAATATATTTAGGTATAAAGTCGATTTTCTTGTATATATGCATTAAGCAATCGATTTCGGAATGCTTCCAATAACTGGTGTAACATATCTAAGTTAATAAACCTTCTTTAGCGAACTGAAGTTAACATATAACCATAACGGCAGTGCATTAGAAGATTTCCGTAAGCGTATATTTAGGTATAAAGTCGATTTTGTTGTATATACACATTTAGCAATCGATATCGAAATACCTCAAATCATTAGTTCAACATATATAAGTTAATTAACCTTCTTTAACATATTGAAGTTCATGTAAAGCCATGGCGGCATAACGACAGTACATTTTGAAGAATTCCGTAATCTTATATTTAGGTATAAAGTCGATTTTCTTGTATATATGCATTAAGCAATCAATTCCGAAATGCTTCTAATAACTGGTGTAACATGTCTAAGTTAATAAACCTTCTTTAACGAACTGAAGTTAACATAAAGCCATAACGGCATAACGGCAGTGCATTTAGAAGAATTCCGTAAGCGTATATTTAGGTATAAAGTCGATTTTGTTGTATATTCACATTTAGCAATCGATATCGAAATGCCTCAAATCATTAGTTTAACATATTTAAGTTAATTAACCTTCTTTAACATATTGAAGTTCATATAAAGCCATGGCGGCATAACGACAGTACATTTGGAAGAATTCCGTAACCTTATATTTAGGTATAAAGTCGATTTTCTTGAATATATGCACTTAGCAATCGATTTCAAAAAACTTCAAATCATTAGTTTAACATATTTAAGTTAATTAACCCTCTTTATCTTACTGAAGTCTACAAACGGCATAACGGCAAAGCATTTAGAAGAATTACGTAATCTTATATTTAGGGATAAAGTCGATTTTCTTGTATATACGCATTTAGCAGTCGATATCGAAATGCTTCAAATCATTAGTTTAACATATTTAAGTTAATTAACCATCTTTATCTTACTGAAGTCTACAAACGCCTTAACGGCATAACGGCAGTTCATGTAGAAGAATTCCGTTATCATATATTTGGGTATAAGGTCGATTTTCTTGTATAAACACATTTAGCAATCGATATCGAAATGCCTCAAATCATTAGTTTAACATATTTAAGTTAATTAACCCACTCTATCTTACTGAAGTCTACAAACGCCTTAACGGCATAACTGCAAAGAATTTAGAAGAATTTCGTAATCTTATGCTTAGGTTTAAAGTCCATTTTCTTGTATATACTCATTTAGCAATCGAAATCGAAATGCTTCAAATCATTAGTTTAACATATTTAAGTTAACAAACCTACTTTAACGCACTGAAGTTAACACAAAGCCATGGGGGCATAACGGCAGTGCATGTAGAAGAATTCCGTTATCATATATTTTAAATATAAAGTCGATTTTCTTGTATATACTCATTTAGCAATCGATATAGAAATGCTTCAAATAACTAGTGTAACATATCTAAGTTAATAAACCTTCTTAAACGAACTGAAGTTAACATAAAGCCATAACGGCATAACGGCAGTGCATTTGGAAGAATTCCGTAATCTTATATTTAAGTATAAAGTCGATTTTGTTGTGTATATGCATTTAGCAATCGGTTTCGAAAACTTTCAAATCATAAGTTTAACATATTTAAGTTAATAAAGCTTCTTTAAGGCAACGAAGTTAACAAAAAGCCATGGCGGCATAACGGCAGTGCATTTAGAAGAATTCCGTAAGCTTATATTTAGGTATAAAGTCGATTTTGTTGTAAATACACATTTAGCAATCGATATCTAATGCTTCAAATCATTAGTTTAACATATTTAAGTTAATTAACCTTTTTTAACGTATTGAAGTTGATATAAAGCCATGGTGGCATAACGACAGTACATTTGGAAGTATTCCGTAATAATATATTTAGGTATAAAGTCGATTTTCTTGTATATATGCATTAAGCAATCGATTTCGGAATGCTTCCAATAACTGGTGTAACATATCTAAGTTAATAAACCTTCTTTAGCGAACTGAAGTTAACATATAACCATAACGGCAGTGCATTAGAAGATTTCCGTAAGCGTATATTTAGGTATAAAGTCGATTTTGTTGTATATACACATTTAGCAATCGATATCGAAATACCTCAAATCATTAGTTCAACATATATAAGTTAATTAACCTTCTTTAAAATATTGAAGTTCATTTAAAGCCATGGCGGCATAACGACAGTACATTTTGAAGAATTCCGTAATCTTATATTTAGGTATAAAGTCGATTTTCTTGTATATATGCATTAAGCAATCAATTCCGAAATGCTTCTAATAACTGGTGTAACATGTCTAAGTTAATAAACCTTCTTTAACGAACTGAAGTTAACATAAAGCCATAACGGCATAACGGCAGTGCATTTAGAAGAATTCCGTAAGCGTATATTTAGGTATAAAGTCGATTTTGTTGTATATTCACATTTAGCAATCGATATCGAAATGCCTCAAATCATTAGTTTAACATATTTAAGTTAATTAACCTTCTTTAACATATTGAAGTTCATATAAAGCCATGGCGGCATAACGACAGTACATTTGGAAGAATTCCGTAACCTTATATTTAGGTATAAAGTCGATTTTCTTGAATATATGCACTTAGCAATCGATTTCAAAAATCTTCAAATCATTAGTTTAACATATTTAAGTTAATTAACCCTCTTTATCTTACTGAAGTCTACAAACGGCATAACGGCAAAGCATTTAGAAGAATTACGTAATCTTATATTTAGGTATAAAGTCGATTTTCTTGTATATACGCATTTAGCAGTCGATATCGAAATGCTTCAAATCATTAGTTTAACATATTTAAGTTAATTAACCATCTTTATCTTACTGAAGTCTACAAACGCCTTAACGGCATAACGGCAGTTCATGTAGAAGAATTCCGTTATCATATATTTGGGTATAAGGTCGATTTTCTTGTATAAACACATTTAGCAATCGATATCGAAATGCCTCAAATCATTAGTTTAACATATTTAAGTTAATTAACCCACTCTATCTTACTGAAGTCTACAAACGCCTTAACGGCATAACTGCAAAGAATTTAGAAGAATTTCGTAATCTTATGCTTAGGTTTAAAGTCCATTTTCTTGTATATACTCATTTAGCAATCGAAATCGAAATGCTTCAAATCATTAGTTTAACATATTTAAGTTAACAAACCTACTTTAACGCACTGAAGTTAACACAAAGCCATGGCGGCATAACGGCAGTGCATGTAGAAGAATTCCGTTATCATATATTTAAGTATAAAGTCGATTTTCTTGTATATACTCATTTAGCAATCGATATAGAAATGCTTCAAATAACTAGTGTAACATATCTAAGTTAATAAACCTTCTTAAACGAACTGAAGTTAACATAAAGCCATAACGGCATAACGGCAGTGCATTTGGAAGAATTCCGTAATCTTATATTTAAGTATAAAGTCGATTTTGTTGTGTATATGCATTTAGCAATCGGTTTCGAAAACTTTCAAATCATAAGTTTAACATATTTAAGTTAATAAAGCTTCTTTAACGCAACGAAGTTAACAAAAAGCCATGGCGGCATAACGGCAGTGCATTTAGAAGAATTCCGTAAGCTTATATTTAGGTATAAAGTCGATTTTGTTGTAAATACACATTTAGCAATCTATATCTAATGCTTCAAATCATTAGTTTAACTTATTTAAGTTAATTAACCTTTTTTAACGTATTTAAGTTGATATAAAGCCACGGTGGCATAACGACAGTACATTTAGAAGTATTCCGTAATATTATATTTAGGAATAAAGTCGATTTTCTTGTATATATGCATTAAGCAATCGATATCGAAATGCTTCAAATAACTGGTTTAACATATTTAAGTTTATAAACCTTCTTAAGCTAACTGAAGTTAACATAAAACCATAACGAAATAACGGCAGTGCATTTGGAAGAATTCCGTAATCTTATATTTAGGTATAAAGTCGATTTTCTTGAATATACACATTTAGCAATCGATATCGAAATGCTTCAAATCATTAGTTTAACATATTTAAGTTAATTAACCTTCTTTAACATATTGAAGTTCATATAAAGCCATGGCGGCATAACGACAGTGCATTTGGAAGAATTCCGTAATCTTATATTTAGGTATAAGGAAGATTTTCTTGTATATATGCACTTAGCAATCGATTTCGAAAATACTCAAATCATTAGTTTAGCATATTTAAGTTAATAAAGCTTCTTTAACGCACCGAAGTTAACACAAAGCCATTTCGGCATAACGGCAGTTCATGTAGAAGAATTTCGTAATCTTATATTTAGGTATAAAGTCGATTTTCTTCTATATACACATTTAGCAATCGATATCGAAATGCCTCAAATAATAAGATTATCATAATTAAGCTAATTAACCTTTTTTAACGTATTGAAGTTGGTATAAAGCCTGGTGGCATAACGACAGTAAATTTGGAAGAATTCCGTAATCTTATATTTAGGAATAAAGTCGATTTTCTTGTATATATGCATTAAGCAATCGATATCGAAATGCTTCAAATAACTGGTTTAACATATTTAAGTTTATAAACCTTCTTAAGCTAACTGAAGTTAACATAAAACCATAACGAAATAACGGCAGTGCATTTGGAAGAATTCCGTAATCTTATATTTAGGTATAAAGTCGATTTTCTTGAATATACACATTTAGCAATCGAAATCGAATAGCTTCAAGGCATTAGTTTAACATATTTAAGTTAATTAACCCTCCTTATTTTACTGAAGTCTACAAACATCCTAACGGCATAACGGCAAAGCATTTAGAAGAATTACGTAATCTTATATTTAGGTATAAAGTCGATTTTGTTGTATATACTCATTTAGCAATCGATATAGAAATGCTTCAAATCATTAGTTTAACATATTTAAGTTAATTAACCCTCTTTATCTTTTTGAAGTCTACAAACGTTTTAACGGCATAACGGCAAAGCATTTAGAAGAATTACGTAATCTTATAATTAGGTATAAAGTCGATTTTGTTGTATATACACATCTAGCAATCGATATCGAAATGCTTCAAATCATTAGTTTAACATATTTAAGCTAATTAATCTCTTTATCTTACTGAAGTCTACAAACGTTTTAACGGCATAACGGCAAAGCATTTAGAAGAATTCCGTAATCTTATATTTAGGTATAAAGTCGATTTTGTTGTGTATATGCATTTAGCAATCGATTTCGAAAATCTTCAAATCATAAGTTTAACATATTTAAGCTAATTAACCCTCTTTATCTTACTGAAGTCTACAAACGCCTTAACGGCATAACGGCAGTGCATGTAGAAGAATTCCGTTATCATATATTTAGGTATAAAGTCGATTTTCTTGTACATACACATTTAGCAATAGATATCGAAATGCCTCAAATCATTAGTTTAACATATTTAAGTTAATTAACCCTCTTTATCTCACTGAAGTCTACAAACGCCTTAACGGCATAACGGCAAAGCATTTAGAAGAATTACGTTATCTTATATTTAGGTATAAAGTCGATTTTCTTGTATATACTCATTTAGCAATCGATATAAAAATGCCTCAAATCATTAGTTTAACATATTTAAGTTAATTAACCCTCTTTATCTCACTGAAGTCTACAAACGCCTTAACGGCATAAATGCAAAGCATTTAGAAGATTTACGTTATCTTATATTTAGGTATAAAGTCGATTTTCTTGTATATATGCATTAAGCAATCGGTATCGAAATGCTTCAAATAACTGGTTTAACATATTTAAGTTAATAAACCCTCTTTAACTAACTGAAGTTAACATAAAACCATAACGGTATAACGGCAGTGCATTTGGAAGAATTCCGTAACCTTATATTTAGGTATAAAGTCGATTTTCTTGTATATACACATTTGGCAATCGATATCGAAATGCCTCAAATCATTAGCTTAACATATTTAAGTTAATTAACCTTCTTTAACATATTGAAGTTCATATAAAGCCATGGCGGCATAACGACAGTACATTTTGAAGAATTCCGTAATCTTATATTTAGGTATAAAGTCGATTTTCTTGCATATATGCATTAAGCAATCGATTTCGAAATGCTTCTAATAACTGGTGTAACATGTTTAAGTTAATAAACCTTCTTTAACTAACTGAAGTTAACATAAAACCATAACAGTATAACGGCAGTGCATTTGGAAGAATTCCGTAATCTTATATTTAGGTATAAGGAAGATTTTCTTGTATATATGCACTTAGCAATCGATTTTGAAAATCTTCAAATCATTAGTTTAACATATTTAAGTTAATAAAGCTTCTTTAACGCACTGAAGTTAACACAAAGCCATGGCGGCATAACAGCAGGTCATGTAGAAGAATTCCGTAATCTTATATTTAGGGACAAAGTCGATTTTCTTCTATATACACATTTAGCAATCGAAATCGAAATGCCTCAAATCATTAGTTTATCATATTTTAGTTAACCAACCTTTTTTAACGTATTGAAGTTGATATAAAGCCATGGTGGCATAACGACAGTACATTTGGAAGAATTCCGTAATCTTATATTTAGGTATAAAGTCGATTTTCCTGTATATATACATTAAGCAATCGATATCGAAATGCTTCAAATAACTGGTGTAACATGTTTAAGTTAATAAACCTTCTTTAACTAACTGAAGTTAAAATAAAACCATAACAGTATAACGGCAGTGCATTTGGAAGAATTCCGTAATCTTATATATAGGTATAAGGAAGATTTTCTTGTATATATGCACTTAGCAATCGATTTCGAAAATCTTCAGATCATTAGTTTAACATATTTAAGTTAATAAAGCTTCTGTAACGCACTGAAGTTAACACAAAGCCATGGCGGCATAACGGCAGTTCATGTAGAAGAATTCCGTAATCTTATATTTAGGTATAAAGTCGATTTTCTTCTATATACACATTTAGCAATCGATATCGAAATGCCTCAAATCATTAGTTTATCATAATTTAGTTAATTAACCCCCTTTATCTTACTGAAGTCTACAAACGCCTTAACGGCATAACGGCAGTGCATGTGGAAGAATTCCGTTATCATATATTTGGGTATAAAGTCGATTTTCTTGTACATACACATTTAGCAATCGATATCGAAATGCCTCAAATCATTAGTTTTATATATTTGAGTTAATTAACCCACTCTATCTTACTGAACTCTACAAACGCCTTAACGGCATAACGGCAAAGCATTTAGAAGAATTCAGTAATCTTATACTTAGGTTTAAAGTCCATTTTCTTGTATATACTCATTAAGCAATCGAAATCGAAATGCTTCAAATCATTAGTTTAACATATTTAAGTTAACAAACCTACTTTAGCGCACTGAAGTTAACACAAAGCCATGGCGGCATAACGGCAGTGCATGTAGAAGAATTCTGTTATCATATATTTAGGTATAAAGTCGATTTTCTTGTATATACTCATTTAGCAATCGATATCGAAATGCTTCAAATAACTAGTGTAACATATCTAAGTTAATAAACCTTCTTAAACGAACTGAAGTTAACATAAAGCCATAACGGCATAACGGCAGTGCATTTGGAAGAATTCCGTAATCTTATATTTAGGTATAAAGTCGATTTTTTTGTGTATATGCATTTAGCAATCGGTTTCGAAAATCTTCAAATCATTAGTTTAACATATTTAAGTTAACAAACCTACTTTAGCGCACTGAAGTTAACACAAAGCCATGGCGGCATAACGAGAGTGCATGTAGAAGAATTCTGTTATCATATATTTAGGTATAAAGTCCATTTTCTTGTATATACTCATTAAGCAATCGAAATCGAAATGCTTCAAATCATTAGTTTAACATATTTAAGTTAACAAACCTACTTTAGCGCACTGAAGTTAACACAAAGCCATGGCGGCATAACGGCAGTGCATGTAGAAGAATTCTGTTATCATACATATATTTAGGTATAAAGTCGATTTTCTTGTATATACTCATTTAGCAATCGATATCGAAATGCTTCAAATAACTAGTGTAACATATCTAAGTTAATAAACCTTCTTAAACGAACTGACGTTAACATAAAGCCATGGCGGCATAACGGCAGTGCATTTAGAAGGATTCTGTAAGCTTATATTTAGGTATAAAGTCGATTTTGTTGTAAATACACATTTAGCAATCGATATCTAATGCTTCAAATCATGAGTTTAACATATTTAAGTTAGTTAACCTTTTTTAACGTATTGAAGTTGATATAAAGCCTAAGCATAACGACAGTACATTTGGAAGAATTCCATAATCTTTTATTTAGGTATAATGTTGATTTTGTTGTATATACACATTAAGCAATCGATATCGAAATGCTTCAAATAACTGGTTTAACATATTTAAGTTAACAAACCTTCTTTAACTAACTGAAGTTAACATAAAGCCATAACGGTATAACGGCAGTGCATTTGGAAGAATTCCGTAATCTTCTATTTAGGTATTAGGTCGATTTAATTGTATATACACATTTAGCAATCGATATCGAAATGCCTCAAATCATTAGTTTAACATATTTAAATTAATTAACCTTCTTTATCTTACTGAAGTCTACAAACGCTTTAACGGCATAACGGCAAAGCATTTAGAAGAATTACGTAATCTTATATTTAGGTATAAAGTCGATTTTCTTGTATATACTCATTTAGCAATCGAAATCGAAATGCTTCAAATCATTAGTTTAACATATCTAAGATAATTAACCCTCTTTATCTTACTGAAGTCTACAAACGCCTTAATTGCATAACGGCAGTGCATGTAGAAGAATTCCGTTATCATATATTTAGGTATAAAGTCGATTTTCTTGTACATAAACATTTAGCAATCGATATCGAAATGCCTCAAATCATTAGTTTAACATATTTAAGTTAATTAACCCTCTTTATTTTACTGAAGTCTACAATCATCTTAACGGCATAACGGCAAAGCAGTTAGAAGAATTACGTAATCTTATATTTAGGTATAAATTCGATTTTCTTGTATATACTCATTTAGCAATCGATATAGAAATGCTTCAAATCATTAGTTTAACATATTTAAGTTAATTAACCCTCTTTATCTTACTGAAGTCTACAAACGTTTTAATGGCATAACGGCAAAGCATTTAGAAGAATTACGTAATCTTATATTTAGGTATAGAGTCGATTTTCTTATATATACACATTTAGCAATCGATATCGAAATGCTTCAAATCATTAGTTTAACATATTTAAATTAATTAACCCCCTTTATCTTACTGAAGTCTACAAACGCCTTAACGGCATAACGGCAGTACACGTAGAAGAATTCCGTTATCATATATTTAGGTATAAAGTCGATTTTCTTGTACATACACATTTAGCAATCGATATCGAAATGCCTCAAATCATTAGTTTAACATATTTAAGTTAATTAACCCTTTTTATCTTACTGAAGTCTACAAACGCCTTATATGCATAACGGCAAAGCATTTAGAAGAATTACGTAATCTTATATTTAGGTATAAAGTCGATTTTCTTGTACATACTCATTAAGCAATCGAAATCGAAATGCTTTAAATCATTAGTTTAACATATTTAAGATAATCAACCCTCTTTACCTTACTGAAGTCTACAAACGCCTTAACGGCATAACAGCAAAGCATTTAGAAGAATTACGTAATCTTATATTCAGGTATAAAGTCGCTTTTCTTGTACATATTCATTTAGCAATCGAAATAGAAATGCTTCAAATCATTAGTTTAACATATTTAAGTTAATTAACCCTCTTTATCTTACTGAAGTCTACAAACGTTTTAACGGCATAACGGCAAAGCATTTAGAAGAACTACGTAATCTTATATTTAGGTAAAAAGTCGATTTTGTTGTATATACACATTCAGCAATCGATATCGAAATGCTTCAAATCATTAGTTTAACATATTTAAGCTAATTTACCCTCCTTACCTTACTAAAGTCTACAAAAGCCTTAACGGTATAACGGCAGTGCATTTGGAAGAATTCCGTAATCTTATATTTAGGTATAAAGTCGATTTTCTTGTATATACTCATTTAGCAATCGATAACGAAATGCTTCAAATCATTAGTTTAACATATTTAAGTTAATAAACCTTCTTTAACGAACTGAAGTTGGCATAAAGCCATAACGGTATAACGGCAGTGCATTTGTGAGAATTTCGCAATCTTATATTTAGGTATAAAGTCGATTTTGTTGTATATTCACATTTAGCAATCGATATCGAAATGCCTCAAATCATTAGTTTAACATATTTAAGTTAATTAACTTTCTTTAACATATTAAAGTTGATATATAGCCATGGCGGCATAACGACAGTACATTTGGAAGAATTCCGTAATCTTATATTTAGGTATAAAGTCGATTTTCTTGTATATACACATTTAGCAATCGATATCGAAATGCCTCAAATCATTAGTTTAACATATTTAAGTTAATTAACCTTCTTTAACGTATTGAAGGTGATATATAGCCATGGCGGCATAACGACAGTACATTTGGAAGAATTCCGTAATCTTATATTTAGGTATAAAGTCGATTTTCTTGTATATACACATTTAGCAATCGATATCGAAATGCCTCAAATCATTAGTTTAACATATTTAAGTTAATTAACCTTCTTTAACGTATTGAAGGTGATATAAAGCCATGGCGGCATAACGACAGTACATTTGCAAGAATTCCGTAATCTTATATTTAGGTATAAAGTCGATTTTCTTGTATATATGCAATCGATTTCGAAAATCTTCAAATCATTAGTTTAACATATTTAAGTTAATAAACCTTTTTTAACTAACAGAAGTTGGCATAAAGCCATAACGGTATAACGGCAGTGCATTTGTGAGAATTTCGCAATCTTATATTTAGGTATAAAGTCGATTTTGTTGTATATTCACATTTAGCAATCGATATCGAAATGCCTCAAATCATTAGTTTAACATATTTAAGTTAATTAACTTTCTTTAACATATTAAAGTTGATATATAGCCATGGCGGCATAACGACAGTACATTTGGAAGAATTCCGTAATCTTATATTTAGGTATAAACTCGATTTTCTTGTATATACACATTTAGCAATCGATATCGAAATGCCTCAAATCATTAGTTTAACATATTTAAGTTAATTAAGTTTCTTTAACATATTAAAGTTGATATATAGCCATGGCGGCATAACGACAGTACATTTGGAAGAATTCCGTAATCTTATATTTAGGTATAAAGTCGATTTTCTTGTATATACACATTTAGCAATCGATATCGAAATGCCTCAAATCATTAGTTTAACATATTTAAGTTAATTAACTTTCTTTAACATATTAAAGTTGATATATAGCCATGGCGGCATAACGACAGTACATTTGGAAGAATTCCGTAATCTTATATTTAGGTATAAAGTCGATTTTCTTGTATATACACATTTAGCAATCGATATCGAAATGCCTCAAATCATTAGTTTAACATATTTAAGTTCATTAACCCCCTTTATCTTACTGAAGTCTACAATCACCCTAACGGCATAACGGCAGTGCATTTGGAAGAATTCCGTAATCTTATATTTAGGTATAAAGTCGATTTTCTTGTATATACTCATTTAGCAATCGATATCGAAATGCTTCAAATCATTAGTTTAACATATTTAAGTTAATTAAACTTTTTTAACGTATTGAAGTTGATATAAAGCCATGGTGGTATAATGACAGTACATTTGGAAGAATTCCGTAATCTTATATTTAGGTTTAAATTCGATTTTTTTGCATATGCACATTTAGCAATCGATATCGAAATGCTTCAAATCATTAGTTAAACATATTAAGTTAATAAACATTTTTTAGCTTATTGAGGTCTACATAAAGCCTTAGCGGTATAACGGCAGTGCACTTAGAAGACCTCCGTAATGTTATAATTTTATATTTAGGTATAAAGTCGATTTTGTTGTATTTACACATTTAGAAGTCGATATCGAAATGCTTCAAACCATTAGTTTAACATACTTAAAATAATTACCTTCTTTAACGTATTGAAGTTGATACAAACCATGGCGGCATAACGGCAGTGCATGTAGAAGAATTCCCTAATCTTATATTTAGGTATAAAGTCGATGTTCTTGTACATACACATTTAGCAACCGATATCGAAATGCTTTAAATCATTAGTTTAACATATTAAAATTAATTAACCATCTTTAACGTATTGAAGGTGAAATAAAGCCTTAACGCCATAACGACAGTAATTTGGAAGAATTCCGTAATCTTATATTAAGGTATAAAGTCGATTTTCTGGTATATATGCATTTAGAAATCGATACCGAAATGCTTCAAATCATAAGTTTAACATATTTAAGTTAATTAACCATCTTTAACGTATTGAAGGTGAAATAAAGCCATGGCGCCAAAACGACAGTAATTTGGAAGAATTCCGAAATCTTATACATATTTAGGTATAAAGTCGATTTTCTTGTATATATGCATTTAGAGATCGATATCGAAATGCTTCAAATCATAAGTTTAACATATTTAAGTTAACAAACCTACTTTAACGAACTGAAGTTGACATAAAGCCATGGCGGAATAACGGCAGTGCATTTGGAAGAATTCCGTTTCCCTATGTTTAGGTATAAAGTCAAGTTTCTTCTATTAGCACATTTAGCAATCAATATCGAAATGCTTCAAATCATTAGTTCAACATATTTAAGTTAAATTACCTTCTTTAACCTACCGAAGGTGACATGAAGCCATGGCGGCATAACGGCAGTGCATGTAGAAGAATTCCATAATTTTATATTTAGGTATAAAATCGATTTTGTTGTATAAACACATTTAGAAATCCATATCGAAATGTTTCATATCATTAGTTTAACATATTTAAGTTAATTAACCTTCTTTATCTTACTAAAGTCTACAAAAGCCTTAACGGCATAACGGCAGTGCATTTGGAAGAATTCTGTAATCTTATATTTAGGTATATAGTCGATTTTCTTTTATATACTCATTTAGCAATCGATATCGAAATGCTTCAAATCATTAGTTTAACATATTTAAGTTAATAAACCTTCTTTAACGAACTGAAGTTGGCATAAATCCATGGCGGCATAACTGCAGTGCATTTAGAATAATTCCGTAATCTTATATTTAGGTATAAAGTCGATTTTCTTGTATATAAGCATTTAGCAATCGATATCGAAATGCTTCAAATCATCAGTTTAACATATTTAAGTTAATTAAACTTCTTTAACGTATTGAAGTTTACATAAAGCCATAACGGTATAACGGCAGTGAATTCGGGAGAATTTCGTAATCTTATATTTAGGTATAAAGTCGATTTTGTTGTATATACACATTTAGCAATCGATATCGAAATGCCTCAAATCATTAGTTTAACATATTTAAGTTAATTAAGCTTCTTTAACATATTGAAGTTGATATAAAGACATGCCGGCATAACGGCAGTACATTTGGAAGAATTCCGTAATCTTATATTTAGGTATAAAGAAGATTTTCTTGTATATATGCATTAAGCAATCGATTTCGAAAATCTTCAAGTCATTAGTTTAACATATTTAAGTCAATAAACCTTCTTTAACGAACAGAAGTTAACATGAAGCCATAACTGCATAACGGCAGTGCATTTAGGAGAATTCCGTAATCTTATATTTAGGTATAAAGTCGATTTTCTTGTATATACACATATAGCAATCGATATCGAAATGCTTCAAATCATTAGTTTGACATATTTAAGTTAAAAAACCTACTTTAAACCGAAGTTAACACAAAGCCATGGTGGCATAACGGCAGTGCATATAGAAGAAATCCGTAATCTTATATTTAGGTATAAAGCCGATTTTCTTGTATATACTCAATTAGCAATCGATATCGAAATGCTTCAAATCATTAGTTTGACATATTTAAGTTAAAAAACCTACTTTAAACCGAAGTTAACACAAAGCCATGGTGGCATAACGGCAGTGCATGTAGAAGAAATCCGTAATCTTATATTTAGGTATTAAGTCGAATTTGCTGTATATATGCATTAAGCAATCGATTTCAAAAATCTTCAATTCATTAGTTTAACATATTTAAGTTAATAAAGCTTCTTTAACGTATTGAAGGTGATATAAAGCCATGGCGACATAACGACAGTACATTTGGAAGAATTCCGTAATCTTATATTTAGGTATAAAGTCGATTTTCTTGTATATACTCATTTAGCAATCGATATCGAAATGCTTCAAATCATTAGTTTAACATATTTAAGTTAACAAACCTACTTTAACGCACTGAAGTTAACATAAAGCCATGGCGGCATAACGGCAGTGCATTTAGAAGAATTCCGTAATATTATAGTTAGGTATAAAGTCGATTTTCTTGTATATACACATTTAGCAATCAATATCGAAATGCCTCAAATCATTAGTTTAACATATTTAAATTAATTAACCTTCTTTATCTTACTGAAGTTTACATAAAGACATAACGGTATAACGGCAGTGGATTTGAAGAGTTCCGTAATCTTATTTTTAGGTATAAAGTCGCTTTTCTTGTATATTTTCATTTAGCAATCGATATCGAAATGCTTCAAATCATTAGTTTAATATGTTTAAGTTAATAAACCTTCTTTAACTAACTGAAGTTGATATAAACCCATAACGGTATAACGGCAGTGCATTTGAAGAATTCCGTAATCTTATATTTAGGTATGAAGTCGATTTTGTTGTATATATGCATTTAGCAATCGATTTCGAAAATCTTCAAATCATTAGTTTAACATATTTAAGTTAATAAAGCTTCTTTAACGCACTGAAGTTAACATAAAGCCATGGCGGCATAACGGCAGTGCATTTAGAAAAATTCCGTAAGCTTATATTTAGGTATAAAGTCGATTTTGTTGTATATACACATTTAGCAATCGATATCAAAATGCTTCAAATCATTACTTTAACCTATTTAAGTTAATTAACCTTCTTTAACTAACAGAAGTTAACATAAAGCCATAACGTCATAACGGCAGTGCATTTGGGAAAAATTCCCTAATCTTATATTTAGGTATAAAGTCGATTTTCTTTATATACCATTTAGCAATCATATCGAAATGCTTCAAATCATTAGTTTAAATATTTAAGTTTTTAACCTCTTTAACACTGAAGTTAAAAAAGCCTTCGGCATAACGGCAAAGGGATTTAGAAGAATTCCCTAATCTTTATTTAGGTATAAATTTGATTTTTTTGTATATACACAATTTTTCAATCGATATCGAAATGCTTCAAATCATTATTTAACCTATTTAAGTTAATTAACCTTCTTTAACTTAGAAGTTAATAAAGCCATCGGCATAACGGAGTCATTTGGGAAAATTCCGTAATCTTATATTTAGGTATAAAATCGATTTTCTTTAATACCCTTTAGCAATCGATTTTGAAATGCTTCAAATCATTAGTTTAACATATTTAAGTTAAAAAACCCCCTTTAACACTGAAGTTTACAAACCCAAAGCCCTGGCGGGAAAAACAAACTTATATTTAGGTATAAATTTGATTTTTTTGTATATACACAATTTTTCAAACGATATCGAAATGCTTCAAATCATTAGTTTAACATATTTTAAATTAATTAAAATTTTTTAACTTAATTTAAGGGTTAATAAAGCCTTCGGATAACGGAGTCATTTGGAATTTTAAATTGTAATTTTATATTTAGGTATAAAATCGATTTTCTTGTAAAATCATTTAGCAATCGATTTTGAAATGCTTCAAATCATTAGTTTAACATATTTAAAATAAAAACCCCTTTAACGATTTAAGTTTAACAAAGGGGGCCCTGGCGGGAAAACCAAACTTATATTTAGGTATAAATTTGATTTTTTTTATATACCCTTTAGAAAACGATATCGAAATGCTTCAAATCATTAGTTTAACATATTAAGTTAATTTAAAAAATTTTTTTCTTTTTGAAAGGGGAAATAAAGCCTTCGGATAACGGCAGTAAATTTGGGAAAAATTCCGGGGAATTTTATATTTAGGTATAAAGTCGATTTTCTTGTATATACATTTAAAGATATCGAAATTTAAAACGAAAATTTTTTAAATTTTTTAAGGTTTTAAATAAAACCTTTGGGGGCCCTAACGACAGTAATTTGGGAAAAATTCCGTAATCTTATATTTAGGTATAAAGTCGATTTTCTTATATATATGCATTTAGAAATCGATATCGAAATGCTTCAAATCATTAGTTTAACAAATTTAAGTTAATTAAAATTCTTTAACGTTTTGAAGTTGGCTTAAAGCCATGGCGGCATAACGACAGTACATTTGGAAGAATTCCGTAATCTTATATTTAGGTATAAAGTCGATTTTGTTGTATATATGCATTTAGCAATCGATTTCGAAAATCTTCAAATCATTAGTTTAACATATTTAAGTTAATTAACATTCTTTAACGTATTGAAGGTGATATAAAGCCATGGCGACATAACGACAGTACATTTGGAAGAATTCCGTAATCTTATATTTAGGTATAAAGTCGATTTTCTTGTACATACACATTAAGCAATCGATATCGAAATGCTTCAAATCATTATTTTAACATATTAAAATTAATTAACCATCTTTAACATCTTGAAGGTGAAATAAAGCCATGGCGGCATAACGACAGTACATTTGGAAGAAGTCCGTAATCTTATATTTAGGTATAAATTCGATTTTGTTGTATATACATATTTAGCAATTGATATCGATATGCTTCAACTCATTAGTTTAACATATAGACCTTCTTTAACGTATTGACGTTGATATAAAGCCATGGAGGCATAACGGCAGTGCATGTAGAAGAATTCCATAATCTTATATTTAGGTATAAAGTCGATTTTCTTGTATATATGCATTTAGATATCGATATCGAAATTCTTTAAATCATAAGGTGAAATAAAGCCATGGCGCCATAACGACAGTAATTTGGGAGAATTCCGTAATCTTATATTTAGGTATAAAGTCGATTTTCTTATATATATGCATTTAGAAATCGATATCGAAATGCTTCAAATAATTAGTTTAACATACTTAAGTTAATTAACCATCTTTAACGTATTGAAGGTGAAATAAAGCCATGGCGCCATAACGACAGTAATTTAGAAGAATTCCGTAATCTTATATTTAGGTATAAAGTCTTTTAAGCAATCGATATCGAAATGCTTCAAATAACTGGTTTCACACATTTAAGTTAATAAACCTTCTTTAACGCACTGAAGTTAACACAAAGCCATGGCGGCATAACGGCAGTGCATGTAGAAGAATTCCGTAATCTTATATTTAGGTATAAAGCCGATTTTTTTGTATATACACATTTAGCAATCGATATCGAAATGCTTCAAATCATTAGTTTAACAAATCTAAGTTAATTAACCTTCTGTACCGTATTGAAGTTGATATAAAGCCATGGCGGCATAACGACAATACATTCGGAAGAGTTGCGTAATCTT
>JAPZAG010000678.1:0-57154 GCA_027475135.1 Bactrocera correcta
CGATATCGCTTGCTAAATGTGTACATACAAGAAAATCAAATTTATACCTAAATATAAGATAACGTAATTCTTCTACATACACTGCCGTTATGCCGCCATGGCTTTATGTTAACTTCAGTGCGTTAAAGAAGCGTTATTAACTGAAATATATTAAACTAATGATTTGAAGCATTTCGATATCGATTGCTAAATGTGTATATACAACAAAATCGACTTTTTACCTTAATATAAGATTACGGAATTCATCCAAATGCACTGCCGTTATACCGTTATGGCTTTATGTAAACTTCAGTAAGATAAAGAACGTTAGTTAACTAAAATATGTTAAACTAATGATTTGAAGCATTTCGATATCGATTGCTAAATGTGTATATGCAAGAAAATCGACTTTATACCTAAATATAAGATTACGGAATTCTTCTAAATGCACTGTCGTTATGCCGCCATGGCTTTATATTACCTTCATTACGTTAAAGAAGGTTTATTAAATTAAATATGTTAAACTAATGATTTGAAGATTTTCGATATCGATTGCTAAATGTGTAAATACAAGAAAATCGACTATATACCTAAATATAAGATTACGAAATTCTTCTAAAGGCACTGTCGTTATGCTGCCATGGCTTTATATCACCTTCATTACGTTAAAGAAGGTTAATTAACTTAAATATGTTAAACTAATGATTTGAAGCATTTCGATATCGATTGCTAAATGAGTATATACAAGAAAATCGACTTTACACCTAAATATAAGATTACGGAATTCTTCGAAATGCACTGCCGTTATGCCGTTAAGGCTTTTGTGGACTTCAGTAAGATAAAGAGGGTTAATTAACTTAAATATGTTAAACTAATGATTCGAAGCATTTCGATATGGATTGCTAAATGAGTATATACAAAAAAAATCGACTTTATACCTAAATAGAGGATTACGGAATTCTTCTAAATGCCTGCCGTTATGCCGTTAAGGCTTTTGTAGACTTCAGTAAGATAAAGAGGGTTAATTATCTTAAATATGTTAAACTCATGATTTGAAGCATTTCGATGTCGATTGCTGAATGCATATATACAACAAAATCGACTTAATACCTAAATATAAGATTACGGAACTTTTCCAAACTTTTCCACTGCCGTTATGCCGTTAAGGCTTTTGTAGACTTCAGTAAGAAAAAAGGGTTAAACTATTTAAATATGTTTAACTAATGATTTGAAGCATTTCGATATCCATTGCTAAATGTGTATGTACAAGAAAATCGATTTTTTACCTAAGTAAAAGATTACGGAATTCACCCAAATATACTGCCGTTATGCCGTTATGGCTATATGCCAACTTCAGTAAGATAAAGAAGGTTAATTAACCTAAATATGCTAAACCAGTTTTTTGGAGCATTTCGATATCGATTGCTAAATGCGTTTATAACACAAAATCGAATTTATACCTAAATATAAGATTACGGAATTCTTCTAATTGCACTGTAGTTAGGCCGCCATGGCTTTATATCACCTTCATTACGTTAAAGAAGGTTAATTATTTTAAATATGTTAAACTTATGATTTGAAGTATTTCGATATCGATTGCTAAATGCGTATATACAACAAATTCGGCTTTATATCTAAATATAAGATTACGGAATTCTTCGAAATACACTGCCGTTATGCCGTTATGGCTTTATATAAATTTCAGTACGTTAAAGAAGGTTTATTAACTTAAATATGTTAAACTTATGAGATGAAGCATTTCGATATCGATTGCTAAATGTGTATGTACAATAAAATCGACTTTATACCTTAATATAAGATTACGGAATTCTGCCACATATACTGCCGTTATGTTGTTATGGCTCTATGTAAACTTCAGTAAGATAAAGAAAGTTAATTAACTTAAATATGCTAAACCAGTTATTTGAAGCATTTTGATATCGATTGAAAAATGTGTATATACAAGAAAATCGACTTTATACCTAAATATAAGATTACGGAATTCTTCCACATGTACTGTCGTTATGCCGCCATGGCTTTATATCACCTTCAATAAGTTAAAGAAGGTAAATTATTTTAAATATGTTAAACTAATGTTTTGAAGCATTTCGATTTCGATTGCTAAATGTGTAAATACAAGAAAATCGACGTTATACCTAAATATAAAATTATAACATTACGGAATTCTTCTAAATGCACTGCTGTTATACCGTTAAGGCTTTATGTAGACTTCAGTAAGCTAAAAAATGCTTATTAACTTAATATGTTAAACTAATGATTTGAAGCATTTCAATATCGATAGCTAAATATGTATATACAAGAAAATCGACTTTTACCTAAATATAAGATTACGGAATTCTTCTACATGCACTGCCGTTATGCCGTCATGGCTATATGCAAACTTCTGTTCGTTAAAGAAGATTAATTAACTTAAATATGTTAAACTAATGATTTGAAGCATTTCGATATCGATTGCTAAATGTGTATATATAAGAAAATCGACTTTATACATAAATATAAGATTACGGAATTTTTATAAATGCACTGCCGTTATGCCGCCAAGGTTTTAAGCCAACTCGCGTTCGTTAAAGAAGGCTTATTAACTTAAATATGTTAAACTAATGATTTGAAGCATTTCGATATCGATTGCTAAATGTGTATATGCACGAAAATCGACTTTATACATTAATATAAGATAACGGAATTATTCTAAATGCACTGCCGTTATGCAGTTATGGATTTATGTTCAGTTCGTTAAAGAAGGTTTATTAACTTAAACATTCTAAACCAGTTATTTGAAGCATTTCGATATCGATTGCTTAATGCGTATATACAACAAAATCGACTTTATACCTAAATATAGGATTACGGAATTTTTCTAAATGCACTGCTGTTATGCCGCCATTGCTTTATGCCACCTTTAGTTCGTTAAAGAAGGTTTATGAACTTAAATATTTTAAAATAATGATTTGAAGCATTTCGATATCGATTGCTATATGTCTATATACAAGAAAATCGACTTTATACCTAAATATAAGATAACGTAATTCTTCTACAAACACTGCCGTTATGCCGCCATGGCTTTATGTTAACTTCAGTGCGTTAAAGAAGCGTTATTAACTGAAATATATTAAACTAATGATTTGAAGCATTTCGATATCGATTGCTAAATGTGTATATACAACAAAATCGACTTTTTACCTTAATATAAGATTACGGAATTCATCCAAATGCACTGCCCTTATACCGTTATGGCATTATGTAAACTTCAGTAAGATAAAGAAGGTTAGTTAACTTAAATATGTTAAACTAATGATTTAAAGCATTTCGATATCGATTGCTAAATGTGTATATATAAGAAAATCGACTTTATACATAAATATAAGATTACGGAATTTTTATAAATGCACTGCCGTTATGCCGCCAAGGTTTTAAGCCAACTTGCGTTCGTTAAAGAAGGCTTATTAACTTAAATGTGTTAAACTAATGATTTGAAGCATTTCGATATCGATTGCTAAATGTGTATATGCAAGAAAATCGACTTTATACATTAATATAAGATAACGGAATTATTCTAAATGCACTGCCGTTATGCCGTTATGGATTTATGTTCAGTTCGTTAAAGAAGGTTTATTAACTTAAATATGTTAAACCAGTTATTTGAAGCATTTCGATATCGATAGCTATATGTTTATATAAAAGAAAATCGAATTTATACTAAACATAAGATTACGGAATACTTCCAAATGTACTGTCGTTATGCCGCCATGGCTTTATATCACCTTCATTACGTTAAAGAAGGCTAATTAACTTAAAGTTGTTAAACTAATGATTTACAGCATCTCGATATCGATTGCTAAATGTGTATATACAAGAAAATCGACTTTATACCTAAATATAACCTAACGGAATTCTTCTACATGTACTGCCATTATGCCGCCATGGCTTTATGCACACCTCAGTTCGTTAAAGAAGGTTTATTAACTTAAATATGTTAAACTAATGAGTTGAAGCATCTCGATATCGATTGCGAAATACATATATACAAGAAAATCGACTTTATACCTAAATATAAGATTACGGAATTCTTCCAAATGCACTGTCGTTATACCGTTATGGCTTTATGTAAACTTCAGTAAGATAAACAAGGTTAATTAACTTATATATGATAAACTAATGATTTGAAGCATTTCGTTATCGATTGCTAAATGTGTATATACAAGAAAATCGACTTTATGCCTAAATATAAGATTACGGAATTCTTCTAAATGCACTGCTGTTATGCCGCCATTGCTTTATGCCAACTTCAGTTCGTTAAAGAAGGTTTATGAACTTAAATATTTTAAACTAATGATTTGAAGCATTTCGATATCGATTGCTATATGTATATATACAATAAAATCGACTTTATACCTAAATATAAGATTACGGAATTCTTCTACATACACTGCCGTTATGCCGCCATGGCTTTATGTTAACTTCAGTGCGTTAAAGAAGCTTTATTAACTTAAATATATTAAACTAATGATTTGAAGCATTTCGATATAGATTGCTAAATGAGTATATACAAGAAAGTCGACTTTATACCTAAACATAAGATTACGGAATTCATCGAAATACACCCCTTTATGCCGTTATGGCTTTATATCACCTTCATTACGTTAAAGAAGGTTAATTAACTTAAATATGTTAAACCGATTATTTGAAGCATTTCGATATCGATTGCTTAATGCGTATATACAACAAAATCGACTTTATACCTAAATATCAGATTACGGAATTCTTCTAAATGCACTGCTGTTATGCCGCCATTGCTTTATGCCAACTTCAGTTCGTTAAAGAAGGTTTATTAACTTCAATATGTTAAACTAATGAGTTGAAGCATCTCGATATCGATTGCTTAATATGTATATACAACAAAATCGACTTTATACCTAAATATAAGATTTCGGAATTCTTCTACATACACTGCCATTATGCCGCCATGGCTTTATGCTAACTACAATGCGTTAAAGAAGCTTTATTATCTCAAATATATTAAACTAATGATTTGAAGCATTTCGATATCGATTGCTAAATGAGTATATACAAGAAAGTCGACTTTATACCTAAATATAAGATTACGGAATTCATCGAAATATACTCCCTTTATGCCGTTATGGCTTTATATCACCTTCATTACGTTAAAGAAGGTTAATTAACTTAAATATGTTAAACTAATGATTTGAAGATTTTCGATATCGATTGATAAATGTGTAAATACAAAAAAGTCGACTTTATACCTAAATATAAGATTACGGAATTCATCGAAATACACTCCCGTTATGCCGTTATGGCTTTATATCACCTTCATTACGTTAAAGAAGCTTTACTAACTTAAATATATTAAACTTATGATTTGAAGCATTTCGATGTCGATTGCTAAATGAGTATATACAAGAAAGTCGACTTTATATCTAAATACAAGATTACGAAATTCATCGAAATACACTCCCGTTACGCCGCTAAGGCTTTATGTAAATTTCAGTTCGCTAAAGAAGGTTAATTTACTTAAATATGCTAAACTAATGATTTGAAGCATTTCGATATCGATTGCTAAATGTGTATGTACAAGAAAATCGATTTTATACCTAAGTAAAAGATTACGGAATTCACCCAAATATACTGCCGTTATGTCGTTATGGCTTTATATAAATTTCAGTACGTTAAAGAAGGTTTATTAACTTAAATATGTTAAACTAATGATTTGAAGCATTTCGATATCGATTGCTAAATGTGTATATACAAGAAAATCGACTTTATACCGAAATATAAGATTACGGAATTCTTCTAAATGCACTGCCGTTATGCCGTTATGGCTTCATTTTAACTTCAGTTCGTTTAAGAAGGTTTATTAACTTAGATATGTTACACCAGTTATTTGAAGCATTTTGAAATCGATTGCTTAATGCATATATATAAGAAAATCGACTTTCTACCTAAATATAAGTTTACGGAATTCTTGCAAATGTACTGTCGCTATGCCGCCATGGCTTTTTATCAACTTCAATATGTTATAGAAGGATAATTAACTTAAATATGTTAAACTAATGTTTTGAAGATTTTCGAAATCGATTGCTAAATGCATATATACAAAAAAATCGACTTTATACCTAAATATAAGATAACGGAATTCTTCAAATGCACTGCCGTTATGCCGTTAAGGCTTTATGTACAATTAAGTAAGATAAAGAGGGTTAATTAACTTAAATATGTTAAACTAATGATTTAAAGATTTTCGAAATCGATTGCTAAATGTATATATACAACAAATTCGACTTAATACTTAAATATAAGATTACGGATTTCTTCTACATGCACTGCCGTTATGCCGCCATGGCTTTGTGTTATCTTCGGTTTAAAGTAGGTTTTTTAACTTAAATATGTCAAACTAATGATGTGAAGCATTTCGATATCGATTGCCAAATGAGTATATACAAGAAAATCGACTTTATACCTAAACATAAGTTTACGGAATTCTTCTACTTGCATTGCCGTTATGCCGTTAAGGCGTTTGAAGACTTCGGTAAGATAAAGAGGGTTAATTAACTTAAATATGTTAAACTAATGAGTTGAGGCATTTTGATATCGATTGCTATATGTGTATATACAAGAAAATCGACTTTATACCTAAATATAAGATTACGGAATTTTTTTTAAATGCACTGCCGTTATGCAGTTATGGCTTCATGTTAACTTCTGTTCGTTAAAGAAGGTTTATTGACTTAAGTATGTTAAACTAATGATTTGAAGATTTTCGAAATCGATTGCTATATTCATATATACAAGAAAATCTTCTTTATACCTAAATATAAGATTACGGAATTCTTCCAAATGTACTGCCGTTATGCCACCATGGCCTTATATCAACTTCAATATGTTAAAGAAGGTTAATTAACTTAAATATGTTAAACTAATGATTTGAGGCATTTCGATATCGATTGCTAAATGTGTATATAAAACAAAATCGACTTTATACCTAAATATAAGATAACGAAATTCCCACAAATGCACTGCCGTTATACCGTTATGGCTTTATGTGAACTTCAGTAAGATAAATAAGGTTAATTAACTTAAATATGTTAAACTAATGATTTGAAGCATTTCGATATGTATAGCTAAATGTGTATATACAAGAAAATCGACCTTATACCTCATATAAGATTACGGAATTCTTCTAAATGCACTGCCGTTATGCCGCCATGGCTTTAAGCCAACTTCCGTTCGTTAAAGAAGGTTTATTAACTTAAATATGTTAAAGTAATGATTTGAAGCATTTCGATATCGATTGCTAAATGGGTATATACAAGAAAATCAACTTTATACATAAAAACAAGACTACGGAATTCTTCCAAATGTATTGTCGTTATGCTGCCATGGCTTTACATCAACTTCAATACGTTAAACAAGGTTAATTAACTTAAATATAAGTTAATCAGCCTTAACGGCATAACGGCAGTGCTTTTAGAAGATTTACGTAATCTTATATTTAGGAATAAAGTCGATTTTGTTGTATATACTCATTTAGCAATCGATATCGAAATGCTTCAAATCATTAGTTTGACATATTTACGTTAACAAACCTACTTTAACGCACTGAAGTAAACACAAAGCCATGGCGGCATAACGGCAGTGCATGTAGAAGAAATCCGTAATCTTATATTTAGGTATAAATTCGTTTTTTTTTTGTATATACACATTTAGCAATCGATATCTAAATGCTTCAAACCATTAGTTTAACATATTTAAGTTAATTAACCTTTTTTAACGCACTGAAGTTAACACAAAGCCATGGCGGCATAACGGCTTATATTTAGGTATAAATTCGTTTTTTTTTTGCATATACACATTTAGCAATCGATATCGAAATGCTTCAAATCATTAGTTTAACATATTAAGTTAATAAACATTTTTTAGCTTAATGAGGTCTACATAAAGCCCTAACGGTATAACGGCAGTGCATTTAGAAGAACTCCGTAATGTTATAATTTTATATTTAGGTATAAAGTCGTTTTTGTTGTATTTACACATTTAGCAGTCGATATCGAAATGCTTCAAACCATTAGTTTAACCCTCTAATGCATGAATTTTTGTTTCGACTGTGATTTTTATATTAGACTATATTCAGGTCTGTGAAGACGAATCTGATGTTAGTTTTTCGATTTGTCAATTTGTGTACCTTTTACAGGTAAAATAAAAATCCCGCCTCAAGGCGGACCTATGCATTAACCCTTATTGTTCATATAAATTTATGTTTTCATTTCTTCTTTATTGTGATATTTGAAAAAACAATCTTTTGCCGTTGAATTGCATAAATTAATTTTACATTTAATGCAAAATGCCTGAGTTTCTGATTTGCATCCACGAAATTTGCACATTTTTTTCCCCTGAGCGGTCCAAAAACTTACACCAGTGTCCTATTTGATCGTATCTTATATTTTCTGATAGGTGATACGTCTTTTTAGCTTTTGGTGGAGGTGTTAAAGACGATGGACGACCACGTTTTACAGGTTTTGTCGAACCAATCAAACAAAGTGTTTCTGCCACTTCTGATCTGAAGTCAGGAAGTTTACACTTTAGGACGTCCTTATTTAGTCGGTTATAAAGACAATATGCATTCACCATACTCACGTCCAGCATGTGGTAAAATAATTTATTTGTCCATTTTCTGGTTTTCATTTTTATGTGGTATCGACCAATCAATCCGTCAACCAAATCCACACCACCCATATGCTGGTTGTATTCTTTCACAATAGCTGGACAATCCACCTCAACATTTTGTTTCAATTTTCGATCCCAACGATTTGCCTTTAAGGAATATGAACTTTCATTATGTACAATTGCATCTGTTCCTACGTAGGTGGATAACAGACGAACTGCTCTTGTGTCGTACCACAAAACGCTGCTTATGTCTACTCCAAAAACACTTCCCCCCGTATTCTTCATTATACCCACGTGCTACTTTTTTTGATTGCAGCTCTGCGTCTGTGGAAAGTTTTATATTTGGTACTCGATTTCCTCGCACTGTACCTAAACTGTGAATTCCGCGACTTCTCATATATAATAGCAATCCCAATGAGGTATAAAAGTTGTCAAAGTAAATAATATGATTGGCATTGTTTGGTATGACTTGTGACAACCTAACTACAACATTGGATGCAGCACCAAGATCTGGACAATTTGGCAAAATTTTGTTATCGCCGGCGCCACAATAAACTTCAAAGGAATACGAATATCCAAAGGAATCGCAAATCACGAATAGTTTCGCTCCCCATTTGTGAGGTTTTGCTGGCATATATTGCCTCACTGGGTTTCCACTCATTTTCGTGGCACACATTTGCTCATCAACGCAAAGTCTCTGCCGCATTGGAACTGAAGAAAAACGTTGGTTGAAATGTTTTACTAGCGGCCTTATTTTATACAAGAGGTCATAACCAGGTTGACCTTTCTCTATACGAGACGCATCATTATTGAAATGCAAGTGGTTTCTAATTTCTTCAAATCGATTGCATGTCATGGATAAACGTATCGGATCTAATCCGTATTGTCCCCAATATGAGCGACTGTTAGGAAAGCGATAAACAGACGTAAAAAAACAATATTCCCAAAAACTTACGCAGCTCTTGGTGATCGATACAAAACTTTGAAGATATATCTTTTTGCTTGGCATACAAGTTCATCTGTAAGGCTATTGCCTGCAAAATTTTTATTAAAAATTTAATAAACTGTTATATATTAGAAATTACCTTCAGAAAGTCTTCGGTCACAAAATATGCAAAGCAGTCGTAAGGTGTTTTTAAACATTTTAAAAAATCCGGCATGTCCTGGCCTTGAAAAGCCAAATCTGCAACACTCAGCTGAAGTTTTTTCTTCTTCCAAAGAATCGATCTTATCGCACTCATATCGTTTCTCAAATCACTTGCAGCTGGTAGGACTCCGATTTTTTCTTGCGATTCTAATGCTTTGTGCACAGAACGTGTCACTGTCGACGGTAAGAATACACTAGAAGTAAAAGTCACAAACAGGCAATGGAGGAATCGGTGGCAGCTCAATTATTTCAGCATTTTCTTCAAAGTCTGTCACATTCAAACTGCATTCGATTGCGTTTCGCATCATTTCTGAGGAGTTTAGCATTGCATCAATGATCGTATCATTTTCCGGTAGTGAGTAGGTTGGATCCATATCAGAATCGTCACTATCAAAATCGCATTCATTGTCGGAAGTATCAGTTACCAATTGCGACTCTTCGAAATATTGTCGAATTTCTTCATCCGTCATATGGGTCTTAGAATAACGCGACATATCTGATTATTATTCAATAATAAAATAAGAAAAATTTTCAATTGTATCACAAATATTTCATTTTACTTGAAAAAGGTAGGCAGCGCAATGCATGAGTCCGCCTCAAGGCGGGGGTTCAATATTTTCGAATTTACTCACCTGCTATTAGTTTTTTTATTATAAATCGAACACTATCATAAAGAGCACAAAATTCCACACCCGTAAGTATTTTTTTCAACTTGAAACGACACAAGAATTTATATTTCTTGTTGTTCAGAAAATTGTGTTGATTGCAAAAATAATTAAATTGGCGGGAAAGTGCTAATCTGTCACTTCAAATTGACAGTACGTCAAAACTAGAAGTAGTATTGCCAATCTGAAAAAACCATTACGTAAGTTGAACTTTAAGCGTTCTTTTGAAAAAAAATCCGAATTTTAATATTAAAAGAAATATTTTATATCTGATTTTGAAAACACCCCGTCTGTAGGCAGGCATATGCACTAGAGGGTTAACATACTTAAAATAATTAACCCTTTTTAGCGTATTGAAGTTGATACAAACCATGGCGGCATAACGACAGTACATTTGGAAGAATTCCGTAATCTTATATTTAGGTATAAAGTCGATTTTCTTGTATATACACATTTAGCAAGCGATATCGAAATGCTTCAAATCATTCGTTTAACATTTTTAAGTTAATTAACCTTCTTTAAAGAACATAAGTTAACATGAAGCCATAACTGCATAACGGCAGTGCATTTAAAAGAATTCCGTAATCTTATATTTAGGTATAAAGTCGATTTTCTTGTATATACACATTTAGCAAGCGATATCGAAATGCTTCAAATCATTAGTTTAACATACTTAAGTTAGTTAACCTTCTTTAACGTAATGAAGGTGATATAGAGCCATGGCGGCATAAAGACAGTGCATTTAGAAGAATTCCGTAATCTTATATTTAGGTATAAAGCCGATTTTGTTGTATATACGCATTAAGCAATCGATATCGAAATGCTTCAAATCATTAGTTTAACATATTTAAGTTAATTAACCTTCTTTAACGTAATGAGGGTGATATAGAGCCATGGCGGCATAACGACAGTGCATTAAGAAGAATTCCGTAATCTTATATTTAGGTATAAAGTCGATTTTCTTGTATATACACATTTAGCAAGCGATATCGAAATGCTTCAAATCATTCGTTTAACATTTTTAAGTTAGTAAACCTTCTTTAACGTAATGAAGGTGATATAAAGCCATGGCGGCATAACGACAGTGCAGGTAGAAGAGTTCCGTAATCTTATATTTAGGTATATAGTCGATTTTCTTGTATTTACACATTTAGCAATCGATATCGAAATGCTTCAAATCATTAGTTTAACTATTAAAGTTAATTAACCATCTTTAACGTATTTAAGGTGAAATAAAGCCTTAACGCCATAACGACAGTAATCTGAAAGAATTCCGTAATCTTTTATTTAGGTATATAGTCGATTTTCTGGTATATATGCATTTAGAAATCGATATCGAAATGCTTCAAATCATTAGTTTAACATATTTAAGTTAATTAACCTTCTTTATCTAACTGAAGTTTACATAAAGCCATAACGGGATAACGGCAGTGCATTTGGGAGAATTTCGTAATTTTATATTTAGGTATAAAGTCGATTTTGTTGTATATACACTTTAGCAATCGATATCGAAATGCCCCAAATCATTAGTTTAACATATTTAAGTTAATTAACCTTCTTTAACATATTGAAGTTGATATAAAGCCATGACGGCATAACGGCAGTACATTTGGAAGAATTCCGTAATCTTATATTTAGGTATAAAGAAGATTTTCTTGTATATATGAATTTAGCAATCGATTTCGAAAATCTTCAAATCATTAGTTTAACATTCTTAAGTCAATAAACCTTCTTTAACGAACAGAAGTTAACATCAAGCCATAACTGCATAACGGCAGTGCATTTAAAATATCTTATATTTAGGTATAAAGTCGATTTTCTTGCATATACAAATATAGCAATCGATATCAAAATGCCTCAAATCATTAGTTTAACATATTTAAGTTAATTAACCTTCTTTAACGATCTGAAGTTGGCATATAGCCAGGGCGGCATAACGGCAGTGCATGTAGAAGAATTCCGTAATCTTATATTTAGGTATAAAGTCGATTTTCTTGTATATACTCATTTGGCAATCGATATCGAAATGCTTCACATCATTAGTTTAACATATTTAAGTTAATTAACCCTCTTTATCTTACTGAAGTCGACAAACGCCTTAACGGCATAACGGCAATGCATTTGGAAGAATTCCGTAATCTTATATTTAGGTATAATGTCGGTTTTCTTGTATATACGCATTTAGCAATCGATATCGAAATGCTTCAAATCATTAGTTTAACATATTTAAGTTAATTAACCTTCTTTATCTTACTGAAGTTTACATAAAGCCATGGCGGCTTAACGGCAGTGCATGTAGAAGAAATCCGTAATCTTATATTTAAGTATTAAGTCGAATTTGTTGTATATATGCATTTAGCAATCGATTTCGAAAATCTTTAAATCATTAGTTTAACATATTTAAGTTAATTAACCCTCTTTATCTTACTGAAGTCTGCAAACGCCTTAACGGCATAACGGCAGTACATTTGAAGAATTCCGTAATCTTATATTTAGGTATAAAGTCGATTTTTTTGTATATATGCATTTAGCAATCGATTTCGAATATCTTTAAAACATTAGTTTAACATATTTAAGTTAATTATCCTTCTATAACATATTGAAGTTGATAAAAAGCCATGGCGGCATAGCGACAGTACATTTGCAAGAATTCCGTAAACTTATATTTAGGTAGAAAGTCGATTTTCTTATATATATGCATTAAGCAATCGATTTCAAAATGCTTCAAATAACTGGTGTAACATATCTAAATTAATAAACCTTCTTAAACGAACTGAAGTTAAAATGAAGCCGTACCGGCATAACGGCAGTGCATTTAGAAGAATTCCGTAATCTTATGTTTCGGTATAAAGTCGATTTTCTTGTATATACACATTTAGCAATCGATATCGAAATGCTTCAAATCATTAGTTTAACATATTTAAGTTAATTAACCCTCTTTATCTTACTGAAGTCGACAAACGCCTTAACGGCATAACGGCAAAGCATTTAGAAGAATTACGTAATCTTATATTTAGGTATTAAGTCGATTTTCTGGTATATACTCATTTAGCAATCGATATCGAAATGCTTTAAATCATTAGTTTAACATATTTAAGTTAACGAACCTACTTTAACGCACTGAAGTTAACACAAAGCCATGGCGGCATAACGGCAGTGCATGTAGAAGAATTCCGTAATCTTATATTTAGGTATAAATTCGATTTTTTTGTATATACACATTTAGCAATCGATATCGAAATGCCCCAAATCATTAGTTTAACATATTTAAGTTAATTAACCTTCTTTAACATATTGAAGTTGATATAAAGCCATGACGGCATAACGGCAGTACATTTGGAAGAATTCCGTAATCTTATATTTAGGTATAAAGAAGATTTTCTTGTATATATGAATTTAGCAATCGATTTCGAAAATCTTCAAATCATTAGTTTAACATTCTTAAGTCAATAAACCTTCTTTAACGAACAGAAGTTAACATCAAGCCATAACTGCATAACGGCAGTGCATTTAAAATATCTTATATTTAGGTATAAAGTCGATTTTCTTGCATATACAAATATAGCAATCGATATCAAAATGCCTCAAATCATTAGTTTAACATATTTAAGTTAATTAACCTTCTTTAACGATCTGAAGTTGGCATATAGCCAGGGCGGCATAACGGCAGTGCATGTAGAAGAATTCCGTAATCTTATATTTAGGTATAAAGTCGATTTTCTTGTATATACTCATTTGGCAATCGATATCGAAATGCTTCACATCATTAGTTTAACATATTTAAGTTAATTAACCCTCTTTATCTTACTGAAGTCGACAAACGCCTTAACGGCATAACGGCAATGCATTTGGAAGAATTCCGTAATCTTATATTTAGGTATAATGTCGGTTTTCTTGTATATACGCATTTAGCAATCGATATCGAAATGCTTCAAATCATTAGTTTAACATATTTAAGTTAATTAACCTTCTTTATCTTACTGAAGTTTACATAAAGCCATGGCGGCATAACGGCAGTGCATGTAGAAGAAATCCGTAATCTTATATTTAAGTATTAAGTCGAATTTGTTGTATATATGCATTTAGCAATCGATTTCGAAAATCTTTAAATCATTAGTTTAACATATTTAAGTTAATTAACCCTCTTTATCTTACTGAAGTCTGCAAACGCCTTAACGGCATAACGGCAGTACATTTGAAGAATTCCGTGATCTTATATTTAGGTATAAAGTCGATTTTTTTGTATATATGCATTTAGCAATCGATTTCGAATATCTTTAAAACATTAGTTTAACATATTTAAGTTAATTATCCTTCTATAACATATTGAAGTTGATAAAAAGCCATGGCGGCATAGCGACAGTACATTTGCAAGAATTCCGTAAACTTATATTTAGGTAGAAAGTCGATTTTCTTATATATATGCATTAAGCAATCGATTTCAAAATGCTTCAAATAACTGGTGTAACATATCTAAATTAATAAACCTTCTTAAACGAACTGAAGTTAAAATGAAGCCGTCCGGCATAACGGCAGTGCATTTAGAAGAATTCCGTAATCTTATGTTTCGGTATAAAGTCGATTTTCTTGTATATACACATTTAGCAATCGATATCGAAATGCTTCAAATCATTAGTTTAACATATTTAAGTTAATTAACCCTCTTTATCTTACTGAAGTCGACAAACGCCTTAACGGCATAACGGCAAAGCATTTAGAAGAATTACGTAATCTTATATTTAGGTATTAAGTCGATTTTCTGGTATATACTCATTTAGCAATCGATATCGAAATGCTTTAAATCATTAGTTTAACATATTTAAGTTAACGAACCTACTTTAACGCACTGAAGTTAACACAAAGCCATGGCGGCATAACGGCAGTGCATGTAGAAGAATTCCGTAATCTTATATTTAGGTATAAATTCGATTTTTTTGTATATACACATTTAGCAATCGATATCGAAATGCTTCAAATCATTAGTTTAACAAATTTAAGTTAATTAACCTTCTTTAACGTATTGAAGTCGATATAAAGCCATGGTGGCATAACGACAGTACATTTGGAAGAATTCCGTAAACTTATATTTAGGAATAAAGTCGATTTTCTTGTATATATGCATTTAGCAGTCGATTTCGAAAATCTTCAAATCATTAGTTTAACATATTTAAGTTAATTAACCTTCTTTAACGTATTGAAGGTGATATAAAGCCATGGCGACATAACGACAGTACATTTGGAAGAATCCCGTAATCTTATATTTAGGTATGAAGTCGATTTTCTTGTATATACTCATTTAGCAATCGATATCGAAATGCTTCAAATCACTAGTTTAACATATTTAAGTTAGCAAACCTACTTTAACGCACTGAAGTTTACACAAAGCCATGGCGGCATAACATCTTATATTTAGGTATAAATTCGATTTTTTTGTATATACACATTTAGTAATCGATATCGAAATGCTTCAAATCATTAGTTTAACATATTAAGTTAATAAACATTTTTTAGCTTAATGAGGTCTACATAAAGCCTTAAAGGTATAACGGCAGTACATTTAGAAGAACTCCGTAATGTTATAATTTTATATTTAGGTATAAAGTGGATTTTGTTGTTCTCACACATTTAGCAGTCGATATCGAAATGCTTCAAACCATTTGTTTAACATATTTAAAATAATTAACCTTCTTTAACGTATTGAAGTTGACACAAACCATGGCGGCGAAAAGAAAGTACATTTGGAAGAATTCCGTAATCTTATATTTAGGTATAAAGTCGATTTTCTTGGATATATGCATTAAGTAATCGATATCGAAATGCTTCAAATCATTAGTTTAACATATTAAAGTTAATTAACCATCTTTAACGTATTGAAGGTGCAATAAAGCCATGGCGCCATAACGACAGTAATTTGGAAGAATTCCGTAATCTTATATTTAGGTATAAAGTCGATTTTCTTGTATATATGCATTTAGAAATCGATATAGAAATGCTTCAAATCATTAGTTTAACATACTTAAGTTAATTAACCATCTTTAACGTATTGAAGGTGAAATAAAGCCATGGCGTCATAACGACAGTAATTTGGAAGAATTCCATAATCTTATTTTTAGGTATAAAGTCGATTTTCTTGTATATATGCATTAAGCAATCGATATCGAAATGCTTCAAATAACAGGTTTAACATATTTGAGTTAATAAACCTTCTTTAACTAACTAAAGTTAACATAAGGCCATGGCGGGATAACGGCAGTGCATTTGGAAGAATTCCGTTATCCTATGTTTAGGTATAAAGTCAAGTTTCTTGTACTAGCACATTAAGCAATCGATATCGAAATGCTTTAAATCATTAGTTTAACATATATAAGTAAAATTACCTTCTTTAACCTACCGAAGGTGATATGAAGCCATGGCGGTATAACTGCACTGCATTTAGAAAAATTCCGCAATTTTATATTTAGGTATAAATTCGACTTTCTTGTATATATGCATTAAGCAATCGATAGCGAAAAGCTTCAAATCATTAGTTTAACATATTTAAGTTAATAAAACTTCTTTAACGCACTGAAGTTTACATAAAGCCTTAACGGTATAACTGCACTGCATTTAGAAGAATTCCGTTATCTTATATTTAGGTATAAATTTGACTTTCTTGTATATACTCATTTAGCAAGCGATGCCAAAATGCTTCAAACCATTAGTTTAACATATTTAAAATAATTAAACTTCTTTAACGTATTGAAGTTGATACAAAGCCATGGCGGCATAACGACAGTACATTTGGAAGAATTCCGTAATCTTATATTTAGGTATAAAGTCGATTTTCTTGTATATCGCATTCAGCAATCGATATCGAAAAGCTTCAAAACATTAGTTTAACATATTTAAGTTAATAAACCTTCTTTAACGCGCTGAAGTCTACATAAAGCCTTAACGGCATAACGGCGGTGCATTTAGAAGAATTTAGTTATCTTATATTTAGGTATAAATTCGATTTTCTTGTATATACACAGTTAGCAAGCGATATCGAAATGCTTCAAATCATTAGTTTAACATATTTAAGTTTAAATTTAAACCCTTTTTTACCGTATTGAAGTTGATAAAGAGCCATGGCGGGATAACGACAGTACATTTGGAAGAATTCCGTAGTCTTATATTTAGGTATAAAGTCGATTTTCTTGTATATATGCATTAAGCAATCGATATCGAAATGCTTCAAATAACTGGTTTAACATATTTAAGTTAATAAACCTTCTTTAACGAACTGAAGTTAATATAAAGCCATAACGGCATAACGGCAGTGCATTTAGAAGAATTACGTAATCTTATATTTAGGTATGAATTCGATTTTCTTGTATATACTCATTTAGCAATCGATATCGAAATGCGTCAAATCTTTAGTTTAACATATTTTAGTTAATAAAGCTTCTTTAACGCCTGAAGTTAACATAAAGCCATGGCGCCATAACGGCAGTGCATGTAGAAGAATTCCGTAATCTTATATTTAGGTATGTAGTCGATTTTCTTGGATTTACACATTTAGCAATCGATATCGAAAATCTTCAAATAGCTGGTTTAGCATATTTAGGTTAATTAACCTTCTTTATTGTACTGAAGTTTAAATAAAGCCATAACGGCATAACGGCAGTACATTTAGAAGAATTCTGTAATCTTATGTTTTGGTATAAAGTCGATTTTCTTGTATATATGCATTAAGCACTCGATATCGAAATGCTTCAAATAACTGGTTTAACATATTTAAGTTAATAAACCTTCTTTAACGAACTGAAGTTAATATAAAGCCATAACGGCATAACGGCAGTGCATTTAGAAGAATTCTGTAATCTTATGTTTTGGTATAAAGTCGATTTTCTTGTATATATGCATTAAGCACTCGATATCGAAATGCTTCAAATAACTGGTTTAACATATTTAAGTTAATAAACCTTCTTTAACGAACTGAAGTTAATATAAAGCCATAACGGCATAACGGCAGTGCATTTAGAAGAATTCTGTAATCTTATGTTTTGGTATAAAGTCGATTTTCTTGTATATACACATTTAGCAATCGATATCGAAATGCTTCAAATCATTAGTTTAACATATTTAAGTTAATAAACGTTCTTTAACGCACTGAAGTCTACATAAAGATTTAACGGTATAACGGCAGTGCATTTAGAAGAATTCCGTTATCTTATATTTAGGTATAAATACGATTTTCTTGTATATACACATTTAGCAAGCGATATCGAAATGCCTCAAATCATTAGTTTAACTTACTTAAGTTAATCAACCTTCTTTATCCTACTGAAGTTTACATAAAGCCGATATAAAGGCAGTGCATTTGGAAGAATTCCGTAATCTTATATTTAGGTATAAAGTCAATTTTGTTGTATGTACACCTTTAGCAATCGATATCGAGATGCTTCAACTCATTAGCTTAACATATTTAAGTTAATAAACCTTCTTTAGCGATCTGAATTTGGCATATAGCCACGGCGGTATTACGGCAGTGCATGTAGAAGGATTTCGCAATCTTTATATTTAGGTATAAAGTCGATTTTCTTTTATAACACATTTAGAATCGATATCGAAATGCTTCAAATCATTAGTTTAACATATTTAAATTAATAAACATTTCTTTAGCTTACTGAAGTCTACATAAAGATTTAACGGTATAACGGCAGTGCATTTAGAAGAATTCCATAATCTTATATTTAGGTATAAATACGATTTTCTTGTATATACACATTTAGCAAGCGATATCGAAATGCCTCAAATCATTAGTTTAACATACTTAAGTTAATTAACCTTCTTTATCCTACTGAAGTTTACATATAGCCGGTATAAAGGCAGTGCATTTAGAAGAATTCCATTATCTTATATTTAGGTATAAATACGATTTTCTTGTATATACACATTTAGCAAGCGATATCGAAATGCCTCAAATCATTAGTTTAACATATTTAAGTTAATTAACTTTCTTTAAGGTAATGAAGGAGATATAAAGCCATGGCGGCATAACGACAGTGCATGTAGAAGAATTCCGTAATCTTACATTTAAGTATATAGTCGATTTTCTTATATTTACACATTTAGCAATCGATATTGAAATGCCTCAAATCATTAGTTTAACATATTTAAGTAAATTAACCCTCTTTATCTTACTGAAATCTACAAAAGCCTTAACGGCATAACGGCAGTGCATTTGGAAGAGTTCCGTAATCTTATATTTAGGTATTAAGTCGATTTTGTTGTATATACGCATTTAGCAATCGACATCGAAATGCTTCAACTCATTAGTTTAACATATTTAAGTTAATAAACCTTCTTTAACGAACTGAAGTTGGCATAAAGCCATGGTGGCATAACGGCAGTGCATTTAGAAGAATTCGGTAATCTTATATTTAGGTATAAAGTCGATTTTCTTGTAAATACACATATAGCAAGCGATATCGAAATGCTTCAAATCATTAGTTTAACATATTTAAGTTAATTAACCTTCTTTAACGTATTGAAGTTGATATAAAGCCATGGTGGCATAACGGCAGTGCATTTAGAAGAATTCGGTAATCTTATATTTAGGTATAAAGTCGATTTGCTTGTATATACACATTTAGCAGGCGATATCGAAATGCTTCAAATCATTAGTTTAACATATTTAAGTTAATAAAACTTCTTTAACGAACTGAAGTTGGCATAAAGCCATGGCGGCATAACAGCAGTGCATGTAGAAGAATTCCGTAATCTTATATTTAGGTATAAAGTCGATTTTCTTGTATTACACATTTAGCAAGCGATATCGAAATGCTTCAAATCATTAGTTTAACATATTTAAGTTAATTAACCTTCTTTAACGTATTGAAGTTGATCTAAAGCCATGGCGGCATAACGGCAGTGCATTTAGAAGAAATCCGTAATCTTATATTTAGGTATAAAGTCGATTTTATTGTATATACACTTTAGCAATCGATATCGAAATGCTTCAAATCATTAGTTTAACATATTTAGGTTAATAAACCTTCTTTAACGAACTGAAGTTGGCATAAAGCCATGGCGGCATAACGGCAGTGCATGTAGAAGAATTCCGTAATCTTATAT
The DNA here is from genome assembly GCA_027475135.1 of Bactrocera correcta. Taxonomy (NCBI): domain Eukaryota; kingdom Metazoa; phylum Arthropoda; class Insecta; order Diptera; family Tephritidae; genus Bactrocera; species Bactrocera correcta. The sequence goes on from JAPZAG010000678.1 coordinate 20,593, forward strand.
TTAGGTATAAAGTCGATTTTGTTGTATTTACACATTTAGCAATCGATATCGAAATGCTTCAACTCATTAGTTTAACATATTTAAGTTAATTAACTCTTTAGTATTTGAATCTATAAAGCTAACGGATAACAAGCGATATTCGAAATGTCTTATTTAGTATAAATTGATTTTGTTGTATACATATTTGCAATCGATATCGAATGCTTCAACCTTACGTTTAACATATTTAAGTATAACCTCTTAAAGCCATGGGGCATAAGCCATGGCGGCATTAAGAAGTAGAAGAATTCCGTAATCTTATATTTAGGTATAAAGTCGATTTTGTTGTATAATATACCATTTAGCAATCGATATCGAAATGCTTCAAATCATTAGTTTAACATATTTAAGTTAATTAACGCTCTTTATCTTACTGAAGTCTACAAAGGCCTTAACGGCAAACGGCAGTGCATTTAGAAGAATTACGTAATCTTATATTTAGGTATAAATTCGATTTTTTGTATATACTCATTTAGCAATCGATATCGAAATGCTTCAAATCATTAGTTTAACATATTTAAGTAAATTAATCCTCTTTTTCTTACTGAAGTCTACAAAAGCCTTAACGGCATAACGGCAGTGCATTTAGAAGCATTCCGTAATCCTCTATTTAGGTATAAAGTCGATTTTTTTGTATATACTCATTTAGCAATCCATATCGAAATGCTTCAAATCATTAGTTTAACATATTTATGTTAATTAACCCTCTTTATATTACTGAAGTCTACAAAAGCCTTAACGGCATAACGGCAGCGCATTTCGAAGAATTTCGTAATCTTATATTTAGGTATAAAGTTGATTTTGTTGTATATACTCATTTAGCAATCGATATCGAAATGCTTCAAATCTTTAGTTTAACATATTTAAGTTAATAAACCTTCTTTAACGTATTGAAGGTGATACAAAGCCATGGCGGCATAACGACAGTACATTTGGAAGAATTACGTAATCTTATATTTAGGTATAATGTCGATTTTCTTGCATATACACATAAAGCAATCGATATCGAAATGCTTCAAATCATTAGTTTAACATATTTAAGTAAATTAATCCTCTTTTTCTTACTGAAGTCTACAAAAGCCTTAACGGCATAACGGCAGTGCATTTAGAAGCATTCCGTAATGCTCTATTTAGGTATAAAGTCGATTTTTTTGTATATACTCATTTAGCGATCCATATCGAAATGCTTCAAATCATTAGTTTAACATATTTATGTTAAATAACCCTCTTTATATTACTGAAGTCTACAAAAGCTTTAACGGCATAACGGCAGCGCATTTCGAAGAATTTCGTAATCTTATATTTAGGTATAAAGTTGATTTTGTTGTATATACTCATTTAGCAATCGATATCGAAATGCTTCAAATCTTTAGTTTAACATATTTAAGTTAATTAACTTCTTTAACGTAATGAAGGTGATATAAAGCCATGGCACCATTACGACAGTGCATGTAGAAGAATTCCGTAATCTTATATTTAGGTATAAAGTCGATATTCTTGTATTTACACATTTAGCAATCGATATCGAAAATCTTCAAATCATTAGTTTAATATATTTAAGTTAATTAACCTTCTTTAACGTAATGAAGGTAATATAAAGCCATGGCGGCATAACGACAGTGCATTTATAAGAATTCCGTAATCTCATATTTAGGTATAAAGTCGATTTTCTTGTATTTAGCAATCGATATCGAAAAGCTTCAAATAACTGGTTTAGCATATTTAGGTTAATTAACCCTCTTTATCTTACCGAAGTTTACATAAAGCCATAACGGTATAACGGCAGTATATATTCCGTAAACTTTTATTTAGATATAAAATCGATTTTGTTGTAAATACACATTTAGCAATCGATATCGAAATGCTTCAAATCATTAGTTTAGCATATTTAAGTAAATTAACCTTCTTTAGCGTACTGGAATTTATATAAAGCCATAACGGCATAACGGGAGTGTATTTCGATGAATTCCGTAATCTTATATTTAGATATATAGTCGACTTTCTTGTATATACTCATTTAGCAATCGATATCGAAATGCTTCAACTCATTAGTTTAATATATTTAAGTGAATAAAGCTTCTTTAACGTAATGAAGGTGATATAAAGCCATAACGGCATAACGGAAGTGTATTTCGATGAATTCCGTAATCTTATATTTAGGTATAAAGACGACTTTCTTATATTTACACATTTAGCAATCGATATCGAAAATCTTCAAATCATTAATATAACATATTTAAGTTAATTAACCTTCCTTAACGTAATGAAGGTGATATAAAGCCATAACGGCATAACGAGAGAGTATTTCGATGAATTCCGTAATCTTATATTTAGGTATAAAGTCGACTTTCTTGTATATACTCATTGAGCAATCTATATCGAAATGCTTCAAATCATTAGTTTAATATATTTAAGTTAATAAAGCTTCTTTAACGCACTGAAGTTAACATAAAGCCATGGCGGCATAACGGCAGTGCATGTAGAAGAATTCCGTAATCTTATATTTAGGTATAAAGTCGATTTTCTTGTATATATACATATAGCAATCGATATCGAAATGCTTCAAATCATTAGTTTAAAATATTTAAGTTCTTTAACGAACTGAAGTTGGCATAAAGCAATGGCGGCATTACGGCAGTGCATTAAGAAGAATTCCGTAATCTTATATTTAGGTATAAAGTCGATTTTGTTGTATATACGCATTTAGCAATCGGTATCGAAATGCTTCAAACAACTGGTTTAACATATTTAAGTTAATAAACCTTCTTTAGCGAACTGAAGTTAACGTAAAGCCATAACGGCAGTGCATTTAGAAGAAGTCCGTCATCTTATATTTAGGTATAAAGTCGATTTTCTTGTATATACACATTAAGCAATCGATATCGAAATGTTTCAAATCATTAGTTTAACATATTTAAGTTAATAAACCTTCTTCAACGAACGGATGTTGGCATAAAGCCACGGCGGCAAAACGGCAGTGCATGTAGAAGATTTCCGTAATCTTATATTTTGGTATAAAGTCGATTTTCTTGTATATACACATTTTGCAATCGAAATCGAAATGCTTCAAACAACTGGTTTAGCATATTTAAGTTAATTAACCTTCTTTATCTTACTGAAGTTTACATAAAGCCATAACGGCAGTATATTTATATGAATTCCGTTATCTTATATTTAGGTATAAAGTCGATTTTGTTGTACATACACATTCAGCACTCGATATCGAAATGCTTCAAATCATTAGTCTAACATATTTAAGTTAATTAACCTTCTTTATCTTACTGAAGTTTACATAAAGCCATAACGGCATAACGGCAGTACATTTGGAAGAATTCCGCAGTGTTATATTTAGGTATAAAGTCAATTTTGTTGTATATAAACATTTAGCAATCGATAGCGAAATGCTTCAAATCATTAGTTTAACATATCCAAGTTAATTAACCTTCTTTAACGATCTGAAGTTGGCATATAGCCAGGGCGGCATAACGGCAGTGCATGTAGAAGAATTCCGTAATCTTATAATTTTATATTTAGGTATAAAGTCGATTTTCTTGTATTTACACATTTAGCAATCGATATCGAAATGCCTCAAATAACTGGTTTAGCATATTTCACTTAATTAACCTTCTTTATCTTACTGAAGTTTACATAAAGCAATAACGGCATAACGGCAGTATATTTATATGAATTCCGTTATCTTATATTTAAGTATAAAGTCGATTTTGTTGTACATACACATTTAGCAATCGATATCGAAATGCTTCAAATCATTAGTCTAACATATTTAAGTTAGTTAACCTTCTTTACCGTAATGAAGGTGATATAAAGCCATGGCGGCATATCGACAGTGCATTTAGAAGAATTCCGTAATCTTATATTTAGGTATAAAATCGATTTTTTTGTATATACGCATCTAGCAATCGATATCGAAATGCTTCAAATCATTGGTTTAACATATTTAAGTTAATTAACCTTCTTTAACGTATTGAAGTTGATATAAAGCCACGGCGGCATAACGACAGTAGATTTGGAAGAATTCCGTAATCCTATATTTAGGTATAAAGTCGATTTTGTTGTATATACACATTTAGCAATCGATATCGAAATGCTTCAAATCATTAGTTTAACATATTTAAGTTAACTAACCTTCTTTATCTTACTGAAGTTTACATAAAGCCAAAACGGCATAACGGCAGTGCATTTGGAAGAATTCCGTAATCTTATATTTAGGTAAAAAGTCGATTTTCTTGTATATACACATTTAGCTATCGATGTCGAAATGCTTCAAATCATTCGTCTAACATATTTGAGTTAGTTAACCTTCTTTAACGTAATGAAGGTGATATAAAGCCATGGCGGCATAACGACAGTAGATTTGGAAGAATTCCGTAATCTTATATTTAGGTATAAAGTCGGCTTTGTTGTATATACACATTTAGCAATCAATATCGAAATGCTTCAAATCATTAGTTTAACATATTTAAGTTAACGTACCTTCTTTATCTTACTGAAGTTTACATAAAGCCAAAACGGTATAACGGCAGTGCATTTGGAAGAATTCCGTAATCTAATATTTAGGTATAAAGTCGATTTTCTTGTATATACGCATTTAGCAATCGATATCGAAATGCTTCAAATCATTAGTTTAACATATTTAAGTTAATTAATCTTCTTTAACGTATTGAAGTTGATAAAGAGCCATGGCGGCACAACGACAGTACATTTGGAAGAATTCCGTAGTCTTATATTTAGGTATAAAGTCGATTTTCTTGCATATACACATAAAGCAATCGATATCGAAATGCTTCAAATCATTAGTTTAACATATTTAAGTAAATTAATCCTCTTTTTCTTACTGAAGTCTACAAAAGCCTTAACGGCATAACGGCAGTGCATTTAGAAGCATTCCGTAATGCTCTATTTAGGTATAAAGTCGATTTTTTTGTATATACTCATTTAGCAATCCATATCGAAATGCTTCAAATCATTAGTTTAACATATTTATGTTAAATAACCCTCTTTATATTACTGAAGTCTACAAAAGCTTTAACGGCATAACGGCAGCGCATTTCGAAGAATTTCGTAATCTTATATTTAGGTACAAAGTTGATTTTGTTGTATATACTCATTTAGCAATCGATATCGAAATGCTTCAAATCTTTAGTTTAACATATTTAAGTTAATTAACTTTCTTTAACGTAATGAAGGTGATATAAAGCCATGGCACCATTACGACAGTGCATGTAGAAGAATTCCGTAATCTTATATTTAGGTATAAAGTCGATATTCTTGTATTTACACATTTAGCAATCGATATCGAAAATCTTCAAATCATTAGTTTAATATATTTAAGTTAATTAACCTTCTTTAACGTAATGAAGGTAATATAAAGCCATGGCGGCATAACGACAGTGCATTTATAAGAATTCCGTAATCTCATATTTAGGTATAAAGTCGATTTTCTTGTATTTAGCAATCGATATCGAAAAGCTTCAAATAACTGGTTTAGCATATTTAGGTTAATTAACCCTCTTTATCTTACCGAAGTTTACATAAAGCCATAACGGTATAACGGCAGTATATATTCCGTAAACTTTTATTTAGATATAAAATCGATTTTGTTGTAAATACACATTTAGCAATCGATATCGAAATGCTTCAAATCATTAGTTTAGCATATTTAAGTAAATTAACCTTCTTTAGCGTACTGGAATTTATATAAAGCCATAACGGCATAACGGGAGTGTATTTCGATGAATTCCGTAATCTTATATTTAGATATATAGTCGACTTTCTTGTATATACTCATTTAGCAATCGATATCGAAATGCTTCAACTCATTAGTTTAATATATTTAAGTGAATAAAGCTTCTTTAACGTAATGAAGGTGATATAAAGCCATAACGGCATAACGGAAGTGTATTTCGATGAATTCCGTAATCTTATATTTAGGTATAAAGACGACTTTCTTATATTTACACATTTAGCAATCGATATCGAAAATCTTCAAATCATTAATATAACATATTTAAGTTAATTAACCTTCCTTAACGTAATGAAGGTGATATAAAGCCATAACGGCATAACGAGAGAGTATTTCGATGAATTCCGTAATCTTATATTTAGGTATAAAGTCGACTTTCTTGTATATACTCATTGAGCAATCTATATCGAAATGCTTCAAATCATTAGTTTAATATATTTAAGTTAATAAAGCTTCTTTAACGCACTGAAGTTAACATAAAGCCATGGCGGCATAACGGCAGTGCATGTAGAAGAATTCCGTAATCTTATATTTAGGTATAAAGTCGATTTTCTTGTATATATACATATAGCAATCGATATCGAAATGCTTCAAATCATTAGTTTAAAATATTTAAGTTCTTTAACGAACTGAAGTTGGCATAAAGCAATGGCGGCATTACGGCAGTGCATTAAGAAGAATTCCGTAATCTTATATTTAGGTATAAAGTCGATTTTGTTGTATATACGCATTTAGCAATCGGTATCGAAATGCTTCAAACAACTGGTTTAACATATTTAAGTTAATAAACCTTCTTTAGCGAACTGAAGTTAACGTAAAGCCATAACGGCAGTGCATTTAGAAGAAGTCCGTCATCTTATATTTAGGTATAAAGTCGATTTTCTTGTATATACACATTAAGCAATCGATATCGAAATGTTTCAAATCATTAGTTTAACATATTTAAGTTAATAAACCTTCTTCAACGAACGGATGTTGGCATAAAGCCACGGCGGCAAAACGGCAGTGCATGTAGAAGATTTCCGTAATCTTATATTTTGGTATAAAGTCGATTTTCTTGTATATACACATTTTGCAATCGAAATCGAAATGCTTCAAACAACTGGTTTAGCATATTTAAGTTAATTAACCTTCTTTATCTTACTGAAGTTTACATAAAGCCATAACGGCAGTATATTTATATGAATTCCGTTATCTTATATTTAGGTATAAAGTCGATTTTGTTGTACATACACATTCAGCACTCGATATCGAAATGCTTCAAATCATTAGTCTAACATATTTAAGTTAATTAGCCTTCTTTATCTTACTGAAGTTTACATAAAGCCATAACGGCATAACGGCAGTACATTTGGAAGAATTCCGCAGTGTTATATTTAGGTATAAAGTCAATTTTGTTGTATATAAACATTTAGCAATCGATAGCGAAATGCTTCAAATCATTAGTTTAACATATCCAAGTTAATTAACCTTCTTTAACGATCTGAAGTTGGCATATAGCCAGGGCGGCATAACGGCAGTGCATGTAGAAGAATTCCGTAATCTTATAATTTTATATTTAGGTATAAAGTCGATTTTCTTGTATTTACACATTTAGCAATCGATATCGAAATGCCTCAAATAACTGGTTTAGCATATTTCACTTAATTAACCTTCTTTATCTTACTGAAGTTTACATAAAGCAATAACGGCATAACGGCAGTATATTTATATGAATTCCGTTATCTTATATTTAAGTATAAAGTCGATTTTGTTGTACATACACATTTAGCAATCGATATCGAAATGCTTCAAATCATTAGTCTAACATATTTAAGTTAGTTAACCTTCTTTACCGTAATGAAGGTGATATAAAGCCATGGCGGCATATCGACAGTGCATTTAGAAGAATTCCGTAATCTTATATTTAAGTATAAAATCGATTTTTTTGTATATACGCATCTAGCAATCGATATCGAAATGCTTCAAATCATTGGTTTAACATATTTAAGTTAATTAACCTTCTTTAACGTATTGAAGTTGATATAAAGCCACGGCGGCATAACGACAGTAGATTTGGAAGAATTCCGTAATCCTATATTTAGGTATAAAGTCGATTTTGTTGTATATACACATTTAGCAATCGATATCGAAATGCTTCAAATCATTAGTTTAACATATTTAAGTTAACTAACCTTCTTTATCTTACTGAAGTTTACATAAAGCCAAAACGGCATAACGGCAGTGCATTTGGAAGAATTCCGTAATCTTATATTTAGGTAAAAAGTCGATTTTCTTGTATATACACATTTAGCTATCGATGTCGAAATGCTTCAAATCATTCGTCTAACATATTTGAGTTAGTTAACCTTCTTTAACGTAATGAAGGTGATATAAAGCCATGGCGGCATAACGACAGTAGATTTGGAAGAATTCCGTAATCTTATATTTAGGTATAAAGTCGGCTTTGTTGTATATACACATTTAGCAATCAATATCGAAATGCTTCAAATCATTAGTTTAACATATTTAAGTTAACGTACCTTCTTTATCTTACTGAAGTTTACATAAAGCCAAAACGGTATAACGGCAGTGCATTTGGAAGAATTCCGTAATCTAATATTTAGGTATAAAGTCGATTTTCTTGTATATACGCATTTAGCAATCGATATCGAAATGCCTCAAATCATTAGTTGAACATATTTAAGTTAATTAACCTTCTTTAACGTATTGAAGTTGATGTAAAGCCATGGCAGCATAACGACAATACATTACGGAATTCTTCTAAATGCACTGCCGTTATACCGTTGGGGCTTTATGTAGACTTCTGTAAGCTAAAAAGCGTTTATTAACTTAATATGTTAAGCTACTGATTTGAAGCATTTCGATATCGATAGCTAAATGTGTACATATAAGAAAATCTACTTTATACCTAAATATAAGATAACGGAATTCTTCTAAATGCACTGCCGTTATGCCGCCATGACTATATGCCAACTTCAGATCGTTAAAGAAGGTTTATTAACTTAAATATGTTAAACTAATGATTTGAAGCATTTCTCTATCGATTGCTAAATGTTTATATACAACAACGCAGTTCTCAATCGACTACCGAACAGTAAACACGTTCTTAGTGATTGTTCTTCTTATATTTCGTTCGCTCTCAACAATTTGGTTTTTTTTTCAAGTGTCAATTTTATAAGACAGTGACTTTCTCTTAATAATTAAACTTATAGTTAATCAGTGAATTTTGTGTAATTTGAAAAAAAAATATTTGTGAATCAATCATGGCCTCCGATCCTTGAGGTGGTGACCAAAACTATTTTGCAATCTTGGGAGCGGAGCCATCACCCAAACGTAAAACTCCAAACCTCAATAACCCACATGACTTCCCACACTTAAAGAAAAACAACAAAACCCTGAACCTCTCCCCTTCCTCTTGTCCCAAATTCCTAATAATTAAAAACAAAGACAGTCAAAAACCTTTAAAATCCATTAACATATTCCTTCTCCAAAAAGCACTAGAATCGATTACTTATGAACCACCCAGTTCTGTCTCATTTACCAGAGACGGAGATCTCCTCATCCTCACCAAAAATAACCAACAAACAAACAAATTCCTAAAAGCAACAAAACTGTCAAACATCTGTGAAATTTCCGTTAATTTACACCCAACACTAAACACGGTGAAAGGCGTTATATATGCAAGCTGTCTTGCTAGCCTTACTGAAAACGAAATAGTGGACGGTCTACGCCAACAGGGTGCAACAGAGTGCAAAAAAATTACGAAAATTATAGATGGTAAAACTATAAACACCCCTCTTCATATAATCTCCTTTAACGCATACGAATTACCCAAAGAGGTTAATGTTGCTTGGCTTAAAGTTAAAGTTGAACCTTATATCCCATCTCCAATGCAGTGTAAAAACTGCTTTGTTTTGGGCCATATAGCCAAACATTGCAAATCCGATCCGAAGTGTAACGTCTGCTCCTCCTCAACCCATAACCCCACTCCATGTAGTAAAGTAGAATGCATTAACTGTAGACAACAACATCGATCAGACCACAAACTATGTCCCACCCTACTTAAAAGGAAAGACATTATAACATATAAAACACTAAATAAATGTAGTTACAAAGAAGCAACTGAAAAAATAAACAACAAACGCAAGGAATACGTCTCACCAACAGAAAATTTAGAAGAAGCAATAAGTAAAAAAATCAGGAAACCAATAGAACAAAAAACAAGCAACAACCAACAATTCCCATCATCCGACACTTCTCTTACTATTAACAATTGCAACAATAACATCAATACTCCTTACCAACAATACACCCAACAATCCAACTACACAACTGATTCAAATAAACACCCACATAACATATCCTCTTCCAATTCTTCTTTACCAAACAACAACAATAACCCAATCTCCCTTTCAAACGCACGCACTCTTCTCACACAACACTTAAGCAATAATACAGTACTACAAAACACCGAAGACAACATCTCACAAACCAACCCAGCAATTACTCAACAGTACAGTCACCCAGACCATGATCAGACTATGCCAACATTCGAAGATGAAGAAATTTAACACATTCTCCTTTATTCTATTTGCTGTATGTTTAATATACTTCAATGGAACATAAAGGGCTTCTACAACAACTACACTGAACTTGAAATTCTCATTAAAGAAATCTCCCCACACTTCGTTGCCTTGCAAGAAACTCATCTTGCTGTAAATAAAGACGCTTTGGTGCCAAATAGGTATGTTAGCTACTTCTTAAATTTACCTCAGAATTTAACAAACAAGCAAGGTATCGCGGTTTTAGTAAGAAAAGACATTCGACATAAATGTCTCGAAATTCATTCAAATATAGCTTCTTTAGCCATTCAGATATCCATAGAATTTATATTTACGATTATTTGCTTGTATATTCCCCCACAACAAAATTTCACGCTTGCCGAACTTCGGCAAATTCTCTCCTCAGTACCCAAGCCCGTAATCCTGGTTGGAGATATGAATTCGTGGTCCCCATTATGGGGCTCCCCCCGAACTAACCAAAGAGGATTAATTCTGGAAAACTTAATTCTTACAGAGAATCTTACCGTATTGAACGATGGTGCCCCAACTCATTTTTCAACTCATAATTCCTTTACGCACGTCGACCTATCTATTTGCTCTACCAATTTAGCTCCAAAAGCGAATAGCCGAACTCTCGATAGTTTATGTGGTAGTGACCACTACCCAATAGTAACTGAAATTGCAACGTCATCCCTTGCAAAGGCCTTTCCGAAACCAAAGTTCCTGACAGAAAAAGCAGACTGGTCTAAATATACGCAAAAAGCAATTCTGTTCTGCGATCAAATCCCGGTATCTCAAAATGTCAATAAAGAGGCGGCTAATATCACCAAAACATTAAGGTCTGCAGCGCACCTTTCAATCCCGCAAACTGTTTTTAAACCTCATAAAAAAGTAGTTCCATACTGGTCAAAGGAGTTGGAGAGCTTAAGAAATTTAAAACAGCACAACTGGAGAAAATACAAGCGTTCCAGAACAGAAGCCAACCTGATTTTATACAAGAAAGCAAATGCTATTTTTCGTAAAAAAACTAAAGAAGCAAAACGAATGTGCTTCGAAAAACTTACCACAGAAATAAATCCCAGTTCTAATCCTAAAAAGATTTGGTCGGACATTAAAATGCTAACTGGCTCAGCTTCCCAAGTCAATATAAATTTTATTCATAGCCCAACTGGCCCAATATTCGATCCCAAGGCGATAGCTGAACAGTTTGCCTCCACTTGGTCTACGTATTCTAGCGACGGGAACTTTAGTTCCGCTTTTATAGATAAAAAATATGATACTCTGAATCGCAGCTACAATCAGTTTAACTCGCCAGCTAAAATAATAGAATCAGAGATCACTTATCTAGAATTCGAAAGCACAATATCTTCTCTGTCAGGGAAAACCCCTGGCGCAGATAGAATTTCATACGATATGATAAAAAACTTGCCTCTGCCGCTTAAATTACGATTAATCAATCTGTACAATCAAATTTTAACGAGCGGAATTTATCCACAAAACTGGAAAATCGCTACAATTGTTCCCATACCAAAGTCGACTAACCCGTCCTCAGAAGTTCTAAATTATAGACCTATTTCACTTTTATGTTGCATGAGTAAGTTAATAGAAAAAATCGTTTCAAAACGAATTATGTGGTATGCTTCCAAACATAGTTTAATTAGCCCACATCAGTTCGCTTTCAAAGAGGGGCAAGGAACTTCCGATGCGCTCCTTCTTTTCGAAAGTTTTGTCACATATGGGTTATCTTCCCGCAATCATATTTCTACGCTTAGTTTAGATTTCGAAAAGGCTTTTGATCGTATCGGAGCTCATGTAGTTCTACGACAATTAGAAATATGGAAATTTGGTAATAAAATATACCATTTTATCAAGTCTTTTCTCACTAATCGTAAGTTCAAAGTAAAAATAAATAGTGTTTTTTCCAGTTTACATAACCAACAAAACGGAATCCCACAAGGATCCCCCCTTTCCGTAATGCTATTTGCTATCGCCTTTAATGAATTAAGCCACATAATTAGCAGGCATAAGAACATTTCCCACATTATTTATGCAGATGACGTTTTACTCTATTCTAAAATAACTAATCTAAACACTGTTAAAAATAAATTTTTAAAAATACTAACCGATATCTCTAAGTGGTCAAATTGTTCTGGAGCGACTCTGTCGCTTAATAAGTGTAAATATTTTCATATTTGCCGCAAACACAAATGTACGGATTTAAACTTAGTTCATAATAATATTAATATATCAAATGTTTCAAGCTTATGTTTCCTTGGAATTACTTTCGACAAATGTTTAACTTTTAAAGAGCACTGTCTTAAGTTAAAAAAAAGCCTAGCTGTCAGGTTAAATATTATTAAATATCTATCTTCTAAGCACTGCCTTATCCATCCAAACACTTTAATTAATGTTACTAAGGCTATAATATTGTCGAAGATTGACTTTGGCTTACCAATATACGGAAATTGTGCAAAGAGTAATATAAATCTGATCTCTTCGACATATCATGCAGCCGTTCGAAGGAGTATACGTGCCTTTCCAACATCACCGCTTCAATGCATCTTAGCCGAAGCTGGAATGCCTACCCTACAAGAAAGAATTGAATACACCACTATGAGGGCTATCCCAAAGATCTTTCTCTGCAGAAATAGTATTATGTATGACACTATCACATCGATATGGGCCGCTAATAAAACTCCAAGACGCACGCCAACATTGCAAAGAGTGCTGGAATACGCTAAAAGTTTAGGAATAGACTCGAAACCATCTTTTCTGCCTCCCGTCAGTTCACTACCTTGGGACTTAAGCTACTCATCTTTCCTTCTCGGTTTAAAAAATCACGCCAAGTCAACCACAAGCCCAATAGTATTCCAGCGCCTTTTTGAAGAATACAGAGCTCCTTTTCGGTACGAATGAAAAATGTACTACACCGATGGGTCAAAGTCGAAGGACCACACGTCATTCGCTGTGGTCCAAGCTGATGGGGAAACAATAATAGCAGGGCATCTACCAAATTATGGATCAGTGTACACAGCAGAGGCGGTTGCAATATACCAGCAATACTAGCAGCCTCAGAATCGAATGAGAAGACGATAATCTGCACAGACAGTATGTCAACTATTGCTAGTATCATGAATATTACTAATAAAGCACCCCTGATTTCTGAAATACGCACCAAACTTATACAAAAAAGCAAAGAAATCAAAATTATGTGGATTCCTGGTCACGCTGGAATTATTGGCAATGAATTAGCGGATAAGAAAGCAAAATCAGTTGCAATGGAGCCATTATTTACTTTCAATTATATGGTGAGGAAGGATATCCTCCTACTCGTCAATAACTTCCTTAAGGAACAGAAAACAAATTCTTGGAACAGTGTGCAAAACCATTACTCGAACTCCAATACAACTGGCATGCAGCCGCATATTCCGTCCACTTGCCGAACAAACGACATTATTGCTTTTACTCGACTTCGGATTGGGCATACTATGGCCACGCACTCGTACCTGCTAAACGGTTCAAATAGGCCACGCTGCGAATTCTGCACTTATCCATCGCTTACAGTTAAACATCTTCTCGATGAATGCACTAAGTTCAGTGTAACTAGAAACGCACTATTTGATGACCAACCCGTTTCAAATACGCTCAAGGTTTTTGCTGAGGAAAAAATCCACAAAGTAGCCGAATTTTTGTCCAAAACTGGCCTTAGAAAGTTAATCTAATTCTCTAATTCTAAGCTATCTTACAAACAATTAACTTCCTTTACTAACATCAATTATTTTAATAATTGTACTGACAGTAATATTGATCTCGTATTTACCTTTTACTGGCTAATATATTAATATTCTAAGACAATATAGTTTTATTAGAGCAGTAAGCCGTAAGCCCTGGCAGCTAGTGCTTCTTACTCTGTAAGATAATAATTGTATTATTATTTTTCATTTAATAAATAAATAAATAAATATATACAACAAAATTGACTTTATACCTAAATATAACACTGCGGAATTCTTCCAAATGTACTGCCGTTATGCCGTTATGGCTTTATGTAAACTTCAGTAAGATAAAGAAGGTTAATTAACTTAAATATGTTAAACTAATGATTTGAAGCATTTCGATATCGTTTGCTAAATGTGTATATACAAGAAAATCGACTTTATACATAAATGTAAGACTACGGAATTCTTCCAATTGTATTGTCGTTATGCTGCCATGGCTTTACATCAACTTCAATACGTTAAAGAAGGTTAATTTACTTAAATATGTTAAACTAATGATTTGAAGCATTTCGATATCGATAGTGAAATGTGTATATACAAGAAAATCGACTTTATACCTAAATATAAGATTACGGAATTCTTCTACATGCACTGCCGTTATGCCGTCATGGCTATATGCAAACTTCAGATCGTTAAAGAAAGTTTATTAACTTAAATATGTTAAACTAATGAGTTGAACCATCTCGATATCGATTGCTAAATGTGTATATACAAAAAAATCGACTTTATTCCTAAATATCAGATTACGCAATTTTTCCAAATGCACAACCGTTATACCGCTATGGCTTTATGTAAACTTCAGTAAGAAAAAGAAGGATAATTAACTTAAATATATTAAACTAATGATTTGAAGCATATCGATATCGATTGCTAAATGTGTATATACAAGAAAATCGACTTTATACCTAAATATAAGATTACGGAAATCTTCTAAATGCACTGCCGTTATGCCGCCATGGCTTTACGCCAACTTCTGTTCGTTAAAGAAGGTTTATTAAATTAAATATGTTAAACTAATGATTTGAAGCATTTCGATATCGATTGCTAAATGTGTATATATAAGAAAATCGACTTTATACAAAAATATAAGAATACGGAATTCTTCTAAATGCACTGCCGTTATGCCGCCATGGCTTTAAGCCAACTTCCGTTCGTTAAGGAATGATTTGAAGCATATCGATATCAATTGCTTAATGCATATATTCAAGAAAATCGACTTTATACCTAAATATAAGATTACGTAATTCTTCTAAATGCACTGCCGTTATGCCGCTAAGGCTTTTGTAGACTTCAGCAAAATAAAGATGTTTAATTAACTGAAATTTGTTAAACTAATGATTTGAAGCATTTCGATATCGCTTGCTTAATGTGTATATAAAAGAAAATCGAATTTATATCTAAACATAAGATTACGGAATACTTCCAAATGTACTGTTGTTATGCCGCTATGGCTTTATATCACCTAAATTACGTTAAAGAAGGCTAATTAACTTAAATATGTTAAACTAATGATTTGAAGAATCTCGATATCGATTGCTAAGTGTGTATATACAAGAAAATCGACTTTATACCTAAATATAAGTTAACGGAATTCTTCTACATGCACTGCCGTTATACCGCAATGGCTTTATGCCAACTTCAGTTCGTTAAAGAAGGTTTATTAGCTTAAATATGTTAAACTAATGAGTTGAAGCATCTCGATATCGATTGCTAAATGTGTTTATATACAAAATCGACTTTATACCTAAATATAAGTTTACGGAATTCTTCCAAATGCACTGCCGTTATACCGCTATGGCTTTATGTAAACTTCAGTAAGAAAAAGAAGGATAATTAACTTAAATATGTTAAACTAATGATTTGAAGCATATCGATATCGAATGCTAAATGTGTATATACAAGCAAATCGACTTTATACCTAAATATAAGATTACGGAATTCTTCTAAATGTACTGCCGTTATGCCGCCATGGCTTTACGCCAACTTCCGTTCGTTAAAGAAGGTTTATTAAATAAAATATGTTAAACTAATGATTTGAAACATTTCGATATCGATTGCTTAATGTGTATATATAAGAAAAGCGACTTTATACATAAATATAAGATTACGGAATTCTTCTAAATGCACTGCCGTTATGCCGCTATGGCTTTAAGCCAACTTCCGTTCGTTAAGGAATGATTTGAAGCATATCGATATCGATTGCTTAATGCATATATACAAGAAAATCGACTTTATACCTAAATATAAGATTATAATTCTTCTAAATGCACTGCCGTTATGCCGTTAAGGCTTTTGTAAACTTCAGCAAATAAAGATGTTTATTAACTGAAATTTGGTAAACTAATGATTTGAAGCATTTCGATATCGATTGCTTTAAAGTGTATATAAAAGAAAATCGAATTTATATCTAAACATAAGATTACGGAATACTTCCAAATGCACTGCCGTTATGCCGCCATGGCTTTATATCACCTTCAATACGTTAAAGAAGGTTAATTAACTTAAATATGTTAAACTAATGATTTGAAGCATCTTTGATATCGATTGCTAAATGTGTATATACAAGAAAATCGACTTTATACCTAAATATAAGTTACGGAATTCTTCTAAATGCACTGCCGTTATGCCGCCATGGCTTTATGTCAACTTCAGTACGTTAAAGAAGGTTTATTACTTAAATATGTTAAACTAATGATTTGAAGCATCTTTGATATCGATTGCTAAATGTGTTTATATACAAAATCGACTTTATACCTAAATATAAGTTTACGGAATTCTTCGAAATGCACTGCCGTTATGGCTTTATGTTAACTTCAGTAAGATAAAGAAGGTTTATTAACTTAAATATGCTAAACCAGTTGTTTGAAGCATTTCGATTTCGATTGCAAAATGTGTATATACAAGAAAATCGACTTTATACCTAAATATAAGATTACGGAAATCTTCTACATGCACTGCCGTTTTGCCGCCGTGGCTTTATGCCAACATCCGTTCGTTAAAGAAGTTTTATTAACTTAAATATGTTAAACTAATGATTTGAAACATTTCGATATCGATTGCTTAATGTGTATATACAAGAAAATCGACTTTATACCTAAATATAAGATGACGGACTTCTTCTAAATGCACTGCCGTTATGGCTTTACGTTAACTTCAGTTCGTTAAAGAAGGTTTATTAACTTAAATATGTTAAACCAGTTATTTGAAGCATTTCGATACCGATTGCTAAATGCGTATATACAACAAAATCGACTTTATACCTAAATATAAGATTACGGAATTCTTCTTAATGCACTGCCGTAATGCCGCCATTGCTTTATGCCAACTTCAGTTCGTTAAAGAACTTAAATATTTAAAACTAATGATTTGAAGCATTTCGATATCGATTGCTATATGTATATATACAAGAAAATCGAATTTATACCTAAATATAAGATTACGGAATTCTTCTACATGCACTGCCGTTATGCCGCCATGGCTTTATGTTAACTTCAGTGCGTTAAAGAAGCTTTATTAACTTAAATATATTAAACTAATGATTTGAAGCATTTCGATATAGATTGCTCAATGAGTATATACAAGAAAGTCGACTTTATACCTAAATATAAGATTACGGAATTCATCGAAATACACTCCCGTTATGCCGTTATGGCTTTATATCACCTTCACTACGTTAAAGAAGCTTTATTCACTTAAATATATTAAACTAATGAGTTGAAGCATTTCGATATCGATTGCTAAATGAGTATATACAAGAAAGTCGACTATATATCTAAATATAAGATTACGGAATTCATCGAAATACACTCCCGTTATGCCGTTATGGCTTTATATAAATTCCAGTATGCTAAAGAAGGTTAATTTACTTAAATATGCTAAACTAATGATTTGAAGCATTTCGATATCGATTGCTAAATGTGTATTTACAACAAAATCGATTTTATACCTAAATAAAAGTTTACGGAATATATACTGCCGTTATACCGTTATGGCTTTATGTAAACTTCGGTAAGATAAAGAGGGTTAATTAACCTAAATATGCTAAACCAGTTATTTGAAGCTTTTCGATATCGATTGCTAAATACAAGAAAATCGACTTTATACCTAAATATGAGATTACGGAATTCTTATAAATGCACTGTCGTTATGCCGCCATGGCTTTATATTACCTTCATTACGTTAAAGAAGGTTAATTAACTTAAATATGTTAAACTAATGATTTGAAGATTTTCAATATCGATTGCTAAATGTGTAAATACAAGAATATCGACTTTATACCTAAATATAAGATTACGGAATTCTTCTACATGCACTGTCGTAATGGTGCCATGGCTTTATATCACCTTTATTACGTTAAAGAAAGTTAATTAACTTAAATATGTTAAACTAATGATTTGAAGCATTTCGATATCGATTGCTAAATGAGTATATACAACAAAATCAACTTTATACCTAAATATAAGATTACGAAATTCTTCGAAATGCGCTGCCGTTATGCCGTTAAGGCTTTTGTAGACTTCAGTAATATAAAGAGGGTTAATTAACTTAAATATGTTAAACTAATGATTTGAAGCATTTCGGTATGGATTGCTAAATGAGTATATACAAAAAAATCGACTTTATACCTAAATAGAGGATTACGGAATGCTTCTAAATGCACTGCCGTTATGCCGTTAAGGCTTTTGTAGACTTCAGTAAGTAAAAGAGGATTAATTTACTTAAATATGTTAAACTAATGATTTGAAGCATTTCGATATCGATTGCTTAATGTGTATATACAAGAAAATCGACATTATACTTAAATATAAGATTACGTAATTCTTCCAAATGTACTGTCGTTATGCCGCCATGGCTTTGTATCACCTTCAATACGTTAAAGAAGGTTTATTAACTTAAATATGTTACACTAATGATTTGAAGCATTTCGATATCGATTGCTAAATGAGTATATACAATAAAATCGAATTCATACCTAAATATAAGATTACGTAGTTCTTCTAAATGCACTGCCGTTATGCCGTTAAGGCCTTTGTGGACTTCAGTAAGATAAAGAGCGTTAATTAACTTAAATATGTTAAACTAATGATTTGAGGCATTTCGATATCGATTGCTAAATGCGTATATTTATACAACAAAATCGACTTTATACCTAAATATAAGATAACGGAATTCATATAAATATACTGCCGTTATGGCTTTATGTAAACTTCAGAAAGATAAAGAAGGTTAATTAACTTAAATATGCTAAACCAGTTATTTGAAGCATTTCGATATCGACTGCAAAATGTGTATATACAGAAAATCGACTTTATGCCTTAATATAGGACTACGGAATTCATCCACATGCAGTGCCGTTATGGCTTTATGTCAACTGCAGTTCGCTAAAGGAGGTTTATTAGCTAAAATATGTTAAACCAGTTACCTGAAGCATTTCGATATCGATTGCGAAATGTATATATACAAGAAAATCGACTTTATACCTAAATATAAGATTGCGGAATTCTTCCACAGGTACTGTCGTTATGCCGCCATGGCTTTATATCACCTTCATTACGCTAAAGAAGATTAATTATTTTAAATATGTTAAACTAATGGTTCGAAGCAGTTCGATATCGATTGCTAAATGTGTAAATACAAGAAAATCGACTTTATACCTAAATATAAAATTATAACATTACGGAATTTTTCTAAATGCACTGCCGTTATGCCGACATGGCTTTGTATCAACTTCAATACGTTAAAGAAGGTTAATTAACTTAAATATGTTAAACTAATGATTTGAAGCATTTCGATATCGCTTGTATATACGAGAAAATCGAATTTACACCTTAATATAAGATAACGGGATTCTTCTAAATGCACTGCCGTTATGCCGCCATGGCCTTATATCAACTTCAATAGGATAAAGAAGGTTTATTAACTTAAATATGTTAAACTAATGAGTTGAAGCATCTCGATATCGAATGCTTAATGTGTATATACAACAAAATTGACTTTATACCTAAATATAAGATTACTGAATTCCTCTAAATGCACTGCCGTTATGCCGCCATGGCTTTACGCCAACTTCCGTTCGTTAAAGAAGGTTTATTAAATTAAATATGTTAAACTAATGATTTGAAGCATTTCGATATCGATTGCTAAATGTGTATATATAAGAAAATCGACTTTATACATAAATATAAGATTACGGAATTCTTCTAAATGCACTGCCGTTATGCCGCCATAGCTTTATATCAACTTCAATACGTTAAAGAAGGTTAATTAACTTAAATATGTTAAACTAATGCTTTGAAGCATTTCGATATCGCTTGCTAAATGTGTATATACAAGAAAATCGAATTTATACCTAAATATAAGATAACGGGATTCTTCTAAATGCACTGCCGTTATGCCGCCATGGCTTTATATCAACGTTATACGTTAAAGAAGATTAATTATCTTAAATATGTTAAACTAATGATTTGAAGCATTTCGATATCGCTTGCTAAATGTGTATATACAACAAAATCGACTTTATACCTAAATATAACATTACGGAATGCTTCTAAAGGCACTGCCGTTATGCCGCTATGGTTTTATATCAACTTCAATACATTAAAGAAGGTTAATTAACTTAAATATGTTAAACTAATGATTTGAAGCATTTCGATATCGCTTGCTAAATGTGTGAATACAAGAAAATCGACTTTATACCTAAATATAAGATAACGGAATTCTTCTACATGCACTGCCGTTATACCGCCATGGCTTTATGCCAACTTCAGTTCGTTAAAGAAGGTTTATTAACTTAAATATGTTAAACTAATGATTTGAAGCATTTCGATATCGCTTGCTAAATGTGTATATACAAGAAAATCGACTTTATACCTAAATATAAGATTACGGAATTCTTCTAAATGCACTGCCGTTATGCCGCCATGGCTTTAGATCAACTTCAATACGTTAAAGAAGATTAATTAACTTAAATATGTTAAACTAATGATTTGAAGCATTTCGATATCGCTTGCTAAATGTGTATTTACAAGAAAATCGACTTTATACCTAAATATAAGATAACGGAATTCTTCTACGTGCACTGCCGTTATACCGCCATGGCTTTTTGCCAACTTCATTTCGTTTAAAGAAGGTTTATTAACTTAAATATGTTAAACTAATGATTTGAAGCATTTCGAAATCGCTTGCTAAATGTGTATATTCAACAAAATCGACTTTATACCTAAATATAACATTACGGAATTCTTCTAAATGCACTGCCGTTATGCCGCTATGGCTTTATATCAACTTCAATACGTTAAAGAAGGTTAATTAACTTAAATATGTTAAACTAATGATTTGAAGCATTTCGATATCGCTTGCTAAATGTGTATATACAAGAAGATCGACTTTATACCTAAATATAAGATTACGGAATTCTTCTAAATGCACTGCCGTTATGCCGCCATGGCTTTATATCAACTTCAATGCGTTAAAGAAGGTTAATTAACTTAAATATGTTAAACTAATGATTTGAAGCATTTCGATATTGCATGCTAAATGTGTATATACAACAAAATCGACTTTATACCCAAATATAAGATAATGGAATTCTTTTAAATGCACTGCCGTTATGCCGTTAAGGCTTTATGCAGACTTCAGTAAGATAGAGAGGGTTAATTAACTTAAATATGTTAAACTAATGATTTGAAGCATTTCGATATCGCTTGCTAAATGTGTATATACAAGAAATTCGACTTTATACCTAAATATAAGATTACGGAATTCTTCTAAATGCACTGCCGTTATGCCGCTATGGCTTTATATCAACTTCAATACGTTAAAGAAGGTTAATTAACTTAAATATGTTAAACTAATGATTTGAAGCATTTCGATATCGCTTGCTAAATGTGTATATACAAGAAAATCGCCTATATACTTAAATATAAGATTACGGAATTCTTCTACATGCACTGTCGTTATGCAGCCATGGCTTTATATCACCTTCAATACGTTAAAGAAGGTTAATTAACTTAAATATGTTAAACTAATGATTTGAAGCATTTCGATATCGCCTGCTAAATGTGTATATACAAGAAAATCGAATTTTTACCTAAATATAAGATAACGGGATTATTCTAAATGCACTGCCGTTATACCGTTAAGGCTTTATGTTAACTTCAGTAAGCTAAAAAATGTTTATTAACTTAATATGTTAAACTAGTGATTTGAAGCATTTCGATATCGATATCTAAATGTGTATATAAAAGAAAATCGACTTTATACCAAAATAAAAGATAACGGAATTCTTCTACATGCACTTGCCGTAATGCCGCCGTGGCTATATGCCAACTTCAGATCGTTAAAGAAGGTTTATAAACTTAAATATGTTAAGCTAATGAGGTGAAGCATCTCGATATCGATTGCTAAATGTGTATATACAACAAAATCGACTTTATACCTAAATATAAGATTACGGAATTCTTCTAAATGCACTGCCGTTATGCCGCCATGGCTTTAGATCAACTTCAGTACGTTAAAGAAGGTTAATTAACTTAAATATGTTAAACTAGTGATTTGAGGCATTTCGATATCGATTGCTAAATGTGTAAATACAACAAAATCGACTTTATACCTAAATATAACATTACGGAATTCTTCTACATGCACTGCCGTTATGCCGTCATGGCTTTATGCCAACTTCAGTTCGTTATAGAAGGTTTATTAACCTAAATATGTTAAACTAATGAGTTGAAGCATCTCGATATCGATTGCTAAATGTGTATATACAATAAAATCGACTTTATACCTAAATATAAGATTACGGATTTCTTCTAAATGTACTGCCGTTATGCCGCCATGGCTTTAGATCAACTTCAATACGTTAAAGAAGGTTAATTAACTTAAATATGTTAAACTAATGATTTGAAGCATTTCGATATCGCTTGCTAAATGTGTACATACAAGAAAATCGACTTTATACCTAAATATAAGATAACGGAATTCTTCTACAGGCACTGCCGTTATGCCGCCATGGCTTTATGCCAACTTCAGTTCGTTAAAGAAGTTTTATTAACTTAAATATGTTAAACTAATGATTTGAGGCATTTCGATATCGCCTGCTAAATGTGTATATACAAGAAAATCGACTTTATACCTAAATATAAGATTACCGAATTCTTCTAAATGCACTGCCGTTATGCCACCATGGCTTTATATCAACTTCAATACGTTAAAGAAGGTTAATTAACTTAAATATGTTAAACTAATGATTTGAAGCATTTCGATATCGCTTGCTAAATGTGTGTATACAAGAAAATCGACTTTATACCTAAATATAAGATAACGGAATTCTTCTACATGCACTGCCGTTATGCCGCCATGGATTTATGCCAACTTCAGTTCGTGAAAGAAGGTTTATTAACTTTAATATGTTAAACTAATGGTTTGAAGCATTTCGATATCGATTGCTAAATGTGCAAATACAAGAAAATCGAATTTATACCTAAATATAAAATTATAACGTTACGTAATTCTTCTAAATGCACAGCCGCTATACCGTTAAGGCTTTAAGTAGACTTCAGTAAGCTTCAAAATGTTTATTAACTTAATATGTTAAACAAATGATTTGAAGCATTTCGATATCGATTATAAAATGTGTATATACAAGAAAATCGACTTTATGCATAATATAAGATTACGGAATTCTTCTACATCCACTGCCGTTATGCCAACTTCAGATCGTTAAAGAAGGTTTATTAACTTAAACATGTTAAACTAATGAGTTCACGCATTTCGATGTCGATTGCTAAATGCGTATATACAAAAAAATCGACGTTATACCTAAATATAAGTTTACGGAGCTCTTCCAAATGCACTGCCGTTATGCCGTTAAGGCTTTTGTAGATTTCAGTAAGATAAAGAGTGTTAATTTACTTGAATATGTTAAACTAATGATTTGAGGCATTTCAATATCGATTGCTAAATGTGTATATACAAGAAAATCGACTTTATACCTAAATATAAGATTACCGAATTCTTCTAAATGCACTGCCGTTATGCCGCCATGGCTTTATATCACCTTCATTACGTTAAAGAAAGTTAATTAACTTAAATATGTTAAACTAATGATTTGAAGCATTTTGATATCGATTGCTAAATGTGTAAATACAAGAAAATCGACTTTATACCTAAATATAAGATAACGGAATTCTTTTAAATGCACTGCCGTTATGCCGTTAAGGCTTTATGTAAACTTCAGTAAGAAAAATAAGGTTAATTAACTTAAATATGTTAAACTAATGATTTGAAGCATTTCGATATCGATTGCTTAATATGTATATACAAGAAAACCGACTTTATACCTAAAAAGAAGATTACGGAATTGTTCTGATGCACTGCAGTTATACCGTTAAGGCTTTATGTAGACTTCAGTGCGTTAAAGAACTTTTATTAACTTAAATATGTTAAACAAATGATTTGAAGCATTTCGATATCGATTGAAAAATGTGTATATACAAGAAAATCGACTTTATGCCTAATATAAGATTGCGGAATTCTTCTACATCCACTGCCGTTATGCCAACTTCAGATCGTTAAAGAAGGTTTATTAACTTAAATATGTTAAACTAATGATTTGAAGATTTTCGATATCGATTGCTTAATGTGTAAATACAAGAAAATCGACTTAATACCTAAATATAAGATTACGAAACTCTTCCAAATGCACTGCCGTTATGCCGTTAAGGCTTTTGTAGATTTCAGTAAGATAAAGAGGGTTAATTTACTTAAATATGTTAAACTAATGATTTGAGGCATTTCAATATCGATTGCTAAATGTGTAAATATAAGAAAATCGACTATATACTTAAATGTAAGATTACGGAATTCTTCTACATGCACTGTCGTTATGCCGCCATGGCTTTATATCTCCTTCATTACCTTAAAGAAAGTTAATTAACTTAAATATGTTAAACTAATGATTTGAAGATTTTCGATATCGATTGCTAAATGTGTAAATACAAGAAAATCGACTTTATACCTAAATAAAAGATTACGAAATCCTTCTACATGCACTGCCGTAATACCGCCGTGGCTATATGCCAAATTCAGATCGTTAAAGAAGGTTTATTAACTTAAATATGTTAAGCTAATGAGTTGAAGCATCTCGATATCGATTGCTAAATGTGTATATACAACAAAATCGACTTTATACCTAAATATAAGATTACGGAATTCTTCCAAATGCACTGCCTTTATACCGGCTATATGTAAACTTCAGTAGGATAAAGAAGGTTAATTAACTTAAGTATGTTAAACTAATGATTTGAGGCATTTCGATATCGCTTGCTAAATGTGTATATACAAGAAAATCGTATTTATACCTAAATATAAGATAATGGAATTCTTCTAAATGCACTGCCGTTATACCGTTAAATCTTTATGTAGACTTCAGTAAGCTAAAAAATGTTTATTAATTTAATATGTTAAACAAATGATTTGAAGCATTTCGATATCGATATCTAAATGTGTATATAAAAGAAAATCGACTTTATACCTAAATAAAAGATTGCGAAATCCTTCTACATGCACTGCCGTAATACCGCCGTGGCTATATGCCAAATTCAGATCGTTAAAGAAGGTTTATTAACTTAAATATGTTAAGCTAATGAGTTGAAGCATCTCGATATCGATTGCTAAATGTGTATATACAACAAAATCGACTTTATACCTAAATATAAGATTACGGAATTCTTCCAAATGCACTGCCTTTATACCGGCTTTATGTAAACTTCAGTAGGATAAAGAAGGTTGATTAACTTAAGTAAGTTAAACTTATGATTTAAGGCATTTCGATATCGCTTGCTAAATGTGTATATACAAGAAAATCGTATTTATACCTAAATATAAGATAACGGAATTCTTCTAAATGCACTGCCGTCATACCGTTAAATCTTTATGTAGACTTCAGTGCGTTAAAGAACGTTTATTAACTTAAATATGTTAAACTAATGATTTGAAGCATTTCGATATCGATTGCTAAATGTGTATATACAAGAAAATCGACTTTATACCAAAACATAAGATTACAGAATTCTTCTAAATGCACTGCCGTTATGCCGTTATGGCTTTATATTAACTTCAGTTCGTTAAAGAAGGTTTATTAACTTAAATATGTTAAACCAGTTATTTGAAGCATTTCGATATCGATTGCTTAATGCATATATACAAGAAAATCGACTTTATACCAAAACATAAGATTACAGAATTCTTCTAAATGCACTGCCGTCATGCCGTTATGGCTTTATATTAACTTCAGTTCGTTAAAGAAGGTTTATTAACTTAAATATGTTAAACCAGTTATCTGAAGCATTTCGATATCGATTGCTTAATGCATATATACAAGAAAATCGACTTTATACCAAAACATAAGATTACAGAATTCTTCTAAATGTACTGCCGTTATGCCGTTATGGCTTTATTTAAACTTCAGTACGATAAAGAAGGTTAATTAACCTAAATATGCTAAACCAGCTATTTGAAGATTTTCGATATCGATTACTAAATATGTAAATCCAAGAAAATCGACTACATACCTAAATATAAGATTACGGAATTCTTCTACATGCACTGCCGTTATGGCGCCATGGCTTTATGTTAACTTCAGGCGTTAAAGAAGCTTTATTAACTAAAATATGTTAAACTAAAGATTTGACGCATTTCGATATCGATTGCTAAATGAGTATATACAAGAAAATCGAATTCATACCTAAATATAAGATTACGTAATTCTTCTAAATGCACTGCCGTTTTGCCGTTATGGCTTTATATTAACTTCAGTTCGTTAAAGAAGGTTTATTAACTTAAATATGTTAAACCAGTTATTTGAAGCATTTCGATATCGATTGCTTAATACATATATACAAGAAAATCGACTTTATACCTAAATATAAGACTACGGAATTCTTCCAAATGTACTGTCGTTATGCCGCCATGGCTCTTTATCAACTTCAATACGGTAAAGAAGGTTAATTAACTTAAATATGTTAAACTAATGATTTGAAGCATTTCGATATCGCTTGCTAACTGTGTATATACAAGAAAATCGAATTTATACCTAAATATAAGATAACTGAATTCTTCTAAATGCACCGCCGTTATGCCGTTAAGGCTTTATGTAGACTTCAGCGCGTTAAAGAAGGTTTATTAACTTAAATATGTTAAACTAATGACTTGAAGCATTTCGATATCGATTGCTGAATGCGATATACAAGAAAATCGACTTTATACCTAAATATAAGATTACGGAATTCTTCCAAATGTACTGTCGTTATGCCGCCATGGCTTTGTATCAACTTCAATACGGTAAAGAAGTTTAATTATTTTAAATATGTTAAACTAATGGTTTGAAGCATTTTGGCATCGCTTGCTAAATGAGTATATACAAGAAAGTCAAATTTATACCTAAATATAAGATAACGGAATTCTTCTAAATGCAGTGCAGTTATACCGTTAAGGCTTTATGTAAACTTCAGTGCGTTAAAGAAGTTTTATTAACTTAAATATGTTAAACTAATGATTTGAAGCTTTTCGCTATCGATTGCTAAATGCATATATACAAGAAAGTCGAATTTATACCTAAATATAAAATTGCGGAATTCTTCTAAATGCAGTGCAGTTATACCGCCATGGCTTCATGTCACCTTCGGTAGGTTAAAGAAGGTAATTTTACTTATATATGTTAAACTAATGATTTAAAGCATTTCGATATCGATTGCTTAATGTGCTAGTACAAGAAACTTGACTTTATACCTAAACATAGGATAACGGAATTCTTCCAAATGCACTGCCGTTATCCCGCCATCGCCTTATGTTAACTTTAGTTAGTTAAAGAAGGTTTACTAACTCAAATATGTTAAACCTGTTATTTGAAGCATTTCGATATCGATTGTTTAATGCATATATACAAGAAAATCGACTTTATACCTAAAAATAAGATTATGGGATTCTTCCAAATTACTGTCGTTATGACGCCATGGCTTTATTTCACCTTCAATACGTTAAAGATGGTTAATTAACTTAAGTATGTTAAACTAATGATTTGAAGCATTTCTATATCGATTTCTAAATGCATATATACAAGAAAATCGACTTTATACCTAAATATAAGATTACGGAATTCTTCCAAATTACTGTCGTTATGGCGCCATGGCTTTATTGCACCTTCAATACATTAAAGATGGTTAATTAACTTTAATATGTTAAACTAATGATTTGAAGCATTTCGATATCGATTGCTAAATGTGTATATACAAGAAAATCGACTTTATACCTAAATATAAGATTACGGAATTCTTCCAAATGTACTGTCGTTATGCCGCCGTGGTTTGTATCAACTTCAATACGTTAAAGAAGGTTAATTTTTTTAAATATGTTAAACTAATGATTTGAAGATTTTCGAAATCGACTGCTAAATGCATATATACAAGAAAATCGACTTTATACCTAAATATAAGATTACGGAATTCTTCCAAATTACTGTCGTTATGGCGCCATGGCTTTATTGCACCTTCAATACGTTAAAGATGGTTAATTAACTTTAATATGTTAAACTAATGATTTGAAGCATTTCGATATCGATTGCTAAATGTGTATATACAAGAAAATCGACTTTATACCTAAATATAAGATTACGGGATTCTTCCAAATGTACTGTCGTTATGACGCCATGGCGTTATATCACCTTCAATACGTTAAAGAAGGTTAACTAACTTAAATATGTTAAACTAATGATTTGAAGATTTTCGAAATCGACTGCTAAATGCATATATACAACAAAATCGACTTTATACCTAAATATAAGATTACGGAATTCTTCCAAATGTACTGTCGTTATGCCGCCATGGCTTTATATCGACTTCAATACGTTAAAGAAGGTTAATTAACTTAAATTTGTTAAACTAATGATTTGAAGCATTTCGATATCGATTGCTAAATGAGTATATACAAGAAAATCGACTTAATACCTAAATATAAGATTACGTAATTCTTCTAAATGCTTTGCCGCTGTGCCGTTAAGGCGTTTGTAGACTTCAGTAAGATAAAGAGGGTTAAGTAACTTAAATATGTTAAACTAATGATTTGATGCATTTCGATATCGATTGCTAAATGTGTATATACAAGAAAATCGACTTTATACCTAAATATAAGATTACGGAATTCTTCTAAATGCACTGCCGTTATGCCGTTATGGCTTCATTTTAACTTCAGTTCGTTTAAGAAGGTTTATTAACTTAGATATGTTACACCAGTTATTTGAAGCATTTTGAAATCGATTGCTTAATGCATATATACAAGAAAATCGACTTTCTACCTAAATATAGGTTTACGGAATTCTTCTAAATGCACTGCTGTTATGCCGTTATGGCTTTATGTTAACTTCTGTCCGTTAAAGAAGGTTAATTTACTTAAACATATTAAACTAATGTTTTGAAGATTTTCGAAATCGATTGCTAAATGCATATATACAAAAAAATCGACTTTATACCTAAATATAAGATTACGGAATTCTTCTAAATGTACTGCCGTTATGCCGTTATGGCTTTATTTAAACTTCAGTACGATAGAGAAGATTAATTAACCTAAATATGCTAAACCAGCTATTTGAAGATTTTCGATATCGATTGCTAAATGTGTAAATCCAAGAAAATCGACTACATACCTAAATATAAGATTACGGAATTCTTCTACATGCACTGCCGTTATGGCGCCACGGCTTTATGTTAACTTCAGGCGTTAAAGAAGCTTTATTAACTAAAATATGTTAAACTAAAGATTTGACGCATTTCGATATCGATTGCTAAATGAGTATATACAAGAAAATCGAATTCATACCTAAATATAAGATTACGTAATTCTTCTAAATGCACTGCCGTTATGCCGTTATGGCTTTATATTAACTTCAGTTCGTTTAAGAAGGTTTATTAACTTAAATATGTTAAACCAGTTATTTGAAGCATTTCGATATCGATTGTTTAATGCATATATACAAGAAAATCGACTTTATACCTAAATATAAGACTACGGAATTCTTCCAAATGTACTGTCGTTATGCCGCCATGGCTCTTTATCAACTTCAATACGGTAAAGAAGGTTAATTAACTTAAATATGTTAAACTAATGATTTGAAGCATTTCGATATCGCTTGCTAACTGTGTATATACAAGAAAATCGAATTTATACCTAAATATAAGAAAACTGAATTCTTCTAAATGCACCGCCGTTATGCCGTTAAGGCTTTATGTAGACTTCAGCGCGTTAAAGTAGGTTTGTTAGCTTAAATATGTTAAACTAATGATTTGAAGCATTTCGATATCGATTGCTAAATGAGTATATACAAGAAACTCGACTTCATACCTAAATATAAGATTACGGATTTCTTCTAAATGCACTGCCGTTATGCCGTTATGGCTTTATATTAACTTCAGTTCGTTAAAGAAGGTTTATTAACTTAAATATGTTAAACCAGTTATTTGAAGCATTTCGATATCGATTGCTTAATGCATATATACAACAAAATCGACTTTATACCTAAATATAAGATTACGGAATTCTTCCAAATGTACTGTCGTTATGCCGCCAATAATGCCAATAATGATTTGAAACATTTCGATATCGATTGCTAAATGTGCTAGTACAAGAAACTTGACTTTATAATTAAATATAGGATAACGGAATTCTTCCAAATGCACTGCCGTTATTCCGCCATGGCCTTATGTTAACTTCAGTTCGTTAAAGAAGTTAAACTAACTTAAATATGTTAAACTAATGATTTGAAGATTTTCGAAATCGATTGCTTAATGCATATATACAAGAAAATCGACTTTCTACCTAAATATAAGTTTACGGAATTCTTCTAAATGCACTGCTGTTATGCCGTTATGGCTTTATGTTAACTTCTGTTCGTTAAAGAAGGTTAATTTACTTAAATATATTAAACTAATGTTTTGAAGATTTTCGAAATCGATTGCTAAATGCATATATACAAAAAAATCGACTTTATACCTAAATATAAGATTACGGAATTCTTCAAATGCACTGCCGTTATGCCGTTAAGGCGTTTGCAGACTTCAGTAAGATAAAGAGGGTTAATTAACTTAAATATGTTAAACTAATGATTTGAAGGTTTTCGAAATCGATTGCTAAATGCATATATACAACAAATTCGACTTAATACCTAAATGTAAGATTACGGATTTCTTCTAAATGCACTGCCGTTATGCCGTTATGGCTTTATATTAACTTCAGTTCGTTAAAGAAGGTTTATTAACTTAAATATGTTAAACCAGTTATTTGAAGCATTTCGATATCGATTGCTTAATGCATATATACAAGAAAATCGACTTTATACCTAAATATAAGACTTCGGAATTCTTCCAAATGTACTGTCGTTATGCCGCCATGGCTCTTTATCAACTTCAATACGTTAGAGAAGGTTAACTAACTTAAATATGTTAAACTAAGGAGTTGAAGCATTTCGATATCGCTTGATAAATGTGTATATACAAGAAAATCGAATTTATACCTAAATATAAGATAACTGAATTCTTCTAAATGCACCGCCGTTATGCCGTTAAGGCTTTATGTAGACTTCAGTGCGTTAAAGAAGGTTTATTAACTTAAATATGTTAAACTAATGATTTGAAACATTTCGATATCGATTGCTAAATGTGCTAGTACAAGAAACTTGACTTTATAATTAAATATAGGATAACGGAATTCTTCCAAATGCACTGCCGTTATTCCGCCATGGCCTTATGTTAACTTCAGCTAGTTAAAGGAGGTTTATTAACTCAAATATGTTAAACCAGTTATTTGAAGTATTTCGATATCGATTGCTTAATGCATATATACAAGAAAATCGACTTTATACCTAAATATAAGATTACGGAATTCTTCCGAATGTACTTTCGTTACGCCGCCATGGTTTGTGTCAACTTCAATACGTTAAAGAAGGTTAATTATTTAAAATATGTTAAACAAATGGTTTGAAGCATTTCGATATCGACTGCTAAATGTGTGAGTACAACAAAATCCACTTTATACCTAAATATAAAATTATAACATTACGGAGTTCTTCTAAATGTACTGTCGTTATACCGTTAAGGCTTTATGTAGACCTTATTAAGCTAAAAAATGTTTATTAACTTAATATGTTAAACTAATGATTTGAAGCATTTCGATATCGATTGCTAAATGTGTATATGCAAAAAAAATCGAATTTATACCTAAATATAAGCCGTTATGCCGCCATGGCTTTGTGTTAACTTCAGTGCGTTAAAGTAGGTTTGTTAACTTAAATATGTTAAACCAGTTATTTGAAGCATTTCGATATCGATTGCTTAAAGCATATATACAAGAAAATCGACTTTATACCTAAATATAAGGTTACGGAATTCTTCCAAATGTACTGTCGTTATGCCACCATGGCTTTATATCAACTTCAATACGTTAAAAAAGGTTAATTAACTTAAATATGTTAAACTAATGGTTTGAAGCATTTAGATATCGATTGCTAAATGTGTATATACAAAAAAAATCGAATTTATACCTAAATATAAGATTACGGATTTCTTCTACATGCACTGCCGTTAAGCCGCCATGGCTTTGTGTTAAAGTAGGTTTGTTAACGTAAATATGCCAAACTAATGATTTGAAGCATTTCGATATCGATTGCTAAATGAGTATATACAACAAAATCGACTTTATTCCTAAATATAAGATTACGTAAATCTTCTAAATGCACTGCCGTTATGCCGTTAAGGCTGATTAACTTATATTTAAGTTAATTAACCTTGTTTAACGTATTGAAGTTGATGTAAAGCCATGGCTGCATAACGACAATACATTTGGAAGAATTCCGTAGTCTTGTTTTTATGTATAAAGTTGATTTTCTTGTATATACCCATTTAGCAATCGATATCGAAATGCTTCAAATCATTACTTTAACATATTTAAGTTAATAAACCTTCTTTAACGAACGGAAGTTGGCTTAAAGCCATGGCGGCATAACGGCAGTGCATTTAGAAGAATTCCGTAATCTTATATGAGGTATAAGGTCGATTTTCTTGTATAGACACATTTAGCTATACATATCGAAATGCTTCAAATCATTAGTTTAACATATTTAAGTTAATTAACCTTATTTATCTTACTGAAGTTCACATAAAGCCATAACGGTATAACGGCAGTGCATTTGTGGGAATTTCGTTATCTTATATTTAGGTATAAAGTCGATTTTGTTTTATATACACATTTAGCAATCGATATCGAAATGCCTCAAATCATTAGTTTAACATATTTAAGCTAATTAACCTTCTTTAACATATTGAAGTTGATATAAGGCCATGGTGGCATAACGGCAGTACATTTGGAAGAATTCCGTAATCTTATATTTAGGTATAAAGAAGATTTTCTTGTATATATGAATATAGCAATCGATTTCGAAAATCTTCAAATCATTAGTTTAACATACTTAAGTCAATAAACCTTCTTTAACGAACAGAAGTTAACATGAAGCCATAACTGCATAACGGCAGTGCATTTAAAAGAATTCCGTAATCTTATATTTAGGTATAAAGTCGATTTTCTTGTATATACACATATAGCAATCGATATCAAAATGCCTCAACTCATTAGTTTAACATATTTAAGTTAATTAACCCTCTTTATCTTACTGAAGTCTTCAAACGCCTTAACGGCATAACGGCAATGCAAGTAGAAGAATTCCGTAATCTTATATTTAGGTGTAAAGTCGATTTTCTTGTATATACTCATTTGGCAATCGATATCGAAATGCTTCACTTTATTAGTTTGACATATTTAAGTTAAAAAACCTACTTTAAACCGAAGATAACACAAAGCCATGGCGGCATAACGGCAGTGCATGTAGAAGAAATCCGTAATCTTATATTTAAGTATTAAGTCGAATTTGTTGTATATATGCATTAAGCAATCGATTTCGAAAATCTTTAAATCATTAGTTTACCATATTTAAGTTAATTAACCCTCTTTATCTTACTGAATTCTACATAAAGCCTTAACGGCATAACGGCAGTGCATTTGAAAAATTCCGTAATCTTATATTTAGGTATAAAGTCGATTTTTTTGTATATATGCATTTAGCAATCGATTTCGAAAATCTTCAAAACATTAGTTTAACATATTTAAGTTAATTATCCTTCTATAACATATTGAAGTTGATAAAAAGCTATGGCGGCATAGCGACAGTACATTTGCAAGAAT
The DNA here is from genome assembly GCA_027475135.1 of Bactrocera correcta. Taxonomy (NCBI): domain Eukaryota; kingdom Metazoa; phylum Arthropoda; class Insecta; order Diptera; family Tephritidae; genus Bactrocera; species Bactrocera correcta. The sequence continues at coordinate 55,020 of JAPZAG010000678.1, forward strand.
TCCGTAAACTTATATTTAGGTAGAAAGTCGATTTTCTTATATATATGCATTAAGCAATCGATTTCAAAATGCTTCAAATAACTGGTGTAACATATCTAAGTTAATAAACCTTCTTAAACGAACTGAAGTTAAAATGAAGCAATAAGGGCATAACGGCAGTGCATTTAGAAGAATTCCGTAATCTTATATTTCGGTATAAAGTCGATTTTCTTGTATATACACATTTAGCAATCGATATCGAAATGCTTCAAATCATTAGTTTAACATATTTAAGTTAATTAACCCTCTTTATCTTACTGAAGTCGACAAACGCCTTAACGGCATAACGGCAGTGCATTTAGAAGAATTACGTTATCTTATATTTAGGTATAAAGTCGATTTCCTTGTATAGACGCATTTAGCAATCGTTATCGACATGCTTCAAATCATTAGTTTAACATATTTAAGTTAATAAACCTTCTTTAACGTACTGAAATTTATATAAAGCCATAACGACATAACGGCAGTATATTTGGGTGAATTCCGTAATCTTTTACTTAGGTATAAAATCGATTTTCTTGTACATACACATTTAGCAATCGATATCGAAATGCTTCAAATCATTAGTTTAGCATATTTAAGTAAATTAACCTTCTTTAGCGAACTGAAATTTATATAAAGCCATAGCGGCGTAACGGGAGTGTATTTCGATGAATTCCGTAATCTTGTATTTAGATATAAAGTCGACTTTCTTGTATATACTCATTTAGCAATCGACATCGAAATGCTTCAAATCATAAGTTTAATATATTTAAGTTAGTAAAGCTTCTTTAACGTAATGAAGGTGATATAAAGCCATAACGGCATAACGGGAGTGTATTTCGATGAATTCCGTAATCTTATATTTAGGTATAAAGTCGACTTTCTTGTATTTACACATTTATCAATCGATATCGAAAATCTTCAAATCATTAGTTTAACATATTTAAGTTAATTAACCTTCTTTAACGTAATGAAGGTGATATAAAGCCATAACGGCATAAAGGGAGTGTATTTCGATGAATTCCCTAATCTTATATTTAGGTATAAAGTCGACTTTCTTGTATATACCCATTTAGCAATCGATATCGAAATGCTTCAAATCATTAGTTTAATATATTTGAGTTAATAAAGCTTCTTTAACGCACTGTAGTTAGCATAAAGCCATGGCGGCATAACGGCAGTGTATGTAGAAGAATTCCGAAATCTTATATTTAGGTATAAAGTCGATTTTGTTGTATATACATATTAAGCAATCGATATCGAGATGCTTCAACTCATTAGTTTAACATATTGAAGTTAATAAACCTTCTTTAACGAACTGAAGTTGGCATAAAGCAATGGCGGCATAACAGCAGTGCATTTAGAAGACTTCCGTAATCTGATATTTAGGTATAAAGTCGATTTTGTTGTATATACGCATTAAGCAATCGATATCGAAATGCTTCAAATAACCGGTTTAACATATTTAAGTTAATTAACCTTCTTTAACGTAATGAAGGTGATATAAAGCCATAACGGCATAAAGGGAGTGAATTTCGATGAATTCCGTAATCTTATATTTAGGTATAAAGTCGACTTTCTTGTATATACTCATTTAGCAATCTATATCGAAATGCTTCAAATCATTAGTTTAATATATTTAAGTTAATAAAGCTTCTTTAACGCACTGAAGTTAACATAAAGCCATGGCGGCATAACGGCAGTGTATGTAGAAGAATTCCGTAATCTTATATTTAGGTATAAAGTCGATTTTATTGTATATATACATATAGCAATCGATATCGAAATGCTTCAAATCATTAGTTTAGTATATTTAAGTAAATTAACCTTCTTTAACGAACTGAAGTTGGCATAAAGCAATGGCGGCATAACAGCAGTGCATTTAGAAGAATTCCGTAATCTTTTATTTAGGCATAAAGTCGATTTTCTTGTATATACACATTAAATAATCGATAACGAAATGCTTCAAATCATTAGTTTATCATATTTAAGTTAATTAACCCCCTTTATCTTACTGAAGTCTGCTTCAAATCATTAGTTTATCATATTTAAGTTAATTAACCTTATTTATCTTACTGAAGTTTACATAAAGCCATAACGGTATAACGACAGTG